>PVLA01007984.1:0-95642 GCA_004027455.1 Hydrochoerus hydrochaeris | reverse complement strand
GGGTAAGGCCTGGTTGGGTTCATATGAAGAGTCCTTGACCTAAGACAGGCGCTGTTCTCACAGGAACTGCCATACTCCCATAAGTGATAAAGGAAACAATGTAGGGAGCGGCATAATAGCCTCACACATCTCTTCCTCCTGCAGGCATCCAGGTGTGTCGGCTTACATTTCCCAAGCTAACTAAGTAACAAGATTGAGATGTTACAAAGGTGAAAAGAGTTAATTAACACCTACTGAGCCTGGGGCGCTTCCTGCTTGGGGCTGGGGGTTGCTGCCAAGGTTAGCATATATATATATTCCAGCTTCTAAAAAATAAAGCGGATTCAGATTCACTCACAGACTGGTGTGCAGTGTTTTCTGTCTCTCACTCGCCGACTCCCTGTCCACCTTTGGGAAACCCTAGCCCTGCCACAGCTGGACTCCGGCACTTAATCAAGTAGCACACACCCATGATCTGACCCTCTCCCCAAAGCCCCACCTATGGGTGCATGATGCTTTAGATATAAGCCATGACAGACAGTAGGCACAGTGCTTATGGGTCTGTGATATTTTTAGCAACCCATGAAAATGTTCTAATTTTGTTTAGAGCCACAAAGAGGAAATAAATATAAGAAATGAGTACATAAAAACAAACTCAGCTTGGATTATATTGACCATTATACCTGAAGTGGGTTTGTGTACAATATAGGAATCCAAGCAGCCAAATTGATAAATTTAGAATTTTATTAGCTGAGCTCAGCAACCACCCGTGGACCCCTGTTTCAGAGTCCAAATGAGTGTCACTGAACTGGAAAGTTACAGAGCTTTTAAAACAGAAAACCACAAAAAGACATCCTGTTGGAAACAATTTAGCTAGAATCTTACATTATTTTTTGGCTGACACCTGTATCCTGCTTCTTTGTTGAGCAGGTTAATTTTTCTCTTGTGGGTGCAGCTCATTCTGCTTTTCTCATGGGACTTTTACCCTGAGTAATTTTTCACTCTTCTAGGTCAAATACAGGGCACAAGATGGCATTAGTTATGCCAAGCTACAACAATACTTATGTGATAGTAAAATATAATTTTTATTTTTTTGCAGCCCTGCCACTGTCCTGGGTTGTTCCCCTTATCCACAGGGACCACAGTTTCGTGCTGACCCAGTGGCACACTGGGGGAAGGGAACATAGGGACACAATCTGGGATTTTCATGTTATTTTTCCTTGCAAGCCATTGTCCAAAATTTAATCCCATGAGCACCACCAGCTATCAGGAGGCTGAAAATACAGCTGTATTTGGGGTTGCCAGAGCCCACTGTAGTAATTATTATAACGTGGGAAGGTGAGTACTGTTAGGAAAACTCACTCTCTCAGCTCAGTGACCTTTCTAGGTACTTCCGTGGATCTACTGGACTGAGATCCAAGGCAGACGAGAAGGTCTGGGTAAGCTGGGGCAAGGTTGTTGTGATCTCTGATGTACCTGCAGCACTTTGTATAGAGTCAGACATACTAGTGGTTGAAAAAGATCTTGGATCATTCTCTTCCTTGGTACTGCCTATGGAGGTGGCAATCATCTCCAACTCAGCACCATCACAGCCCTCAGACCCTTGTGAAGCCCAAGATGATCAAAAAGAGGATGAAGATGTTCATCCAGCACCAATCAAACTAATATCTCAAAATTAAGCACAACTGGCAAAAACCCAGAGGCATCGACAACAGGGTGCAGAGAAGGTTCAAGGGCCAGCTCTTGATGCTCAGCATAGGTTATGGAAGTAACAAAAAGACAAAGCATATGCTTCCCAGTGGCTTCCAGATGTTCCTGGTGCACAGTGTTAAGAAGCTGGAGGTGCTGCTGATGTACAAGTCACACTGCACAGAGATTGCTCACAACATCTCCTCCAAAAACCTCAGGGCCATTGTGGAAAGGGAGGCCCAGGTAGCCATCCAAGTCACCAACCCCAATGCCATGCTGCACAGTGAAAGAAAT
Source organism: Hydrochoerus hydrochaeris (assembly GCA_004027455.1). NCBI lineage: Eukaryota > Metazoa > Chordata > Mammalia > Rodentia > Hydrochaeridae > Hydrochoerus > Hydrochoerus hydrochaeris. The sequence continues at coordinate 93,680 of PVLA01007984.1, read as the reverse complement.
GAGTAGGTGACTTATGTGCATGTTTCTTTGTGCTTAAACAAAACCATAAAAACTACAAAGAAGAAGAAAAAGGAGGAGGAAGAGGAGGAGGAGGAGAAGAAGAAGAGGAAGAAGAAGAAGAAGAAAAGAAGGAGGAGGAGGAGAAAAGGTTTGGGATTGGCACATCTTCCTAACATTAATTAATCTTTAAAAACATTCATTTTTAAACTTCTGCATTTTTCAGTACCTATTTAGTCTGTAATGGCTTGATAATCAGAAGCCTAGATTTTCTGCCCTTTCTTTGTGTTCTATACCTTTTAGCCTATTTTCTTTGGTCCTATTCTAATTCTCTTGTGCAATCAGATATAAAAGCTTCTAATATTTGATATTGAAAGATAGGCTATATTATACTGGAAAGTATACCACACTGATAATTTTTTTCTTGTTTTGCCATACTGACTCATTTTTCCCAATTTTAAATTGTTGGTAAAATATACAATTAAATGAATATAGAACACAAAATTTTCTATTTTAATCATTTTTAAGTGTACATAGTTCAGTGGTATTTGTAACTTTATTTGTTGTCCAATTATTATCCCTGTCTATCTCCAGATCTCTTTATATCATCCAAAACTGAGATTCTACACATTAAATATTAATTCTCTGTCGCCCCTTCCTCAGCCCCTGACAAATCCATAAATATTCTGGCATGTGTTTCTGTACCAGTTATCCCAATACTACATAATAAACCACCCCCCAAACATCATGGCTTACACTAATGGCCATTTATTTTCTCACCATTCTGTAATCAAACTGGCTCAGCTGGTGGTTCTTCTGATGGTCTCTTCAGCCGTGACTACTGCAGCTGTACCAAAGTGAGACAGAAGTGTCTTGGATAGTGTTACTCATGTGTTTGGGATGATGGTGGTGATTGTCAGCCAGAGCACTTTCTACATCAGTCTCATCATTCCATAGTCTGACTTGGGCTTCTTTATATAGCAACACAAGATTTTAGAAGGTGGAAAGTAGAAACTAAAAGGCCTCTTGCAGCTGGGCTTCAGAATCTACAGGGCTATGGCCTACATGGTGAAAGAATAGCAAGGCAGCTTTCTGGAGCTTCTGTTATAAGGTACTAACCTCATCACTGAGGAAGGGCCCTCATAACCTAATCTCTAAGGCCCCACCTCTTAGTAACATCATTGTTGGGGCTAGAATTTCAATATATACTTGGGGGAGGAGAACCCAAGCATTCAGATAATTTTGCAACCTCTTCTGAGAAATTATGCATGCAATTCACTACAATTCATTGAACAACAATGTAAATGGGCAATCACAATGTTTATTCATGTTGCAATTTCTTTTTTCCCTTTTTTTATTTAAAGGAAAAAAATTGAAATAGAAAGAGGGTAGAAATAATACAAAATTTCAAAAACAAAACAAAACAAAAAAATAAAAATAGTAACCAGTAAAAAATCACAAGTTGGTAATTACATATTTTCCTCTTAGAAATAGTTGTTCAAGTTACAAAAGTAAAGCCTACAAAGTGGACATTTAAACAGTGAGACTGCAACCAGTTGTGTTCATCTATCCAACAAAAAATTAATAATATGGTTATCAATCCTACGCACTTAAACATACATGCAGTTATATCCTTTAGAATACTTTCTTTTCCTCTCTTTTTTTCTCTACAATAACTATAATCCATTCTTGTAAACTAGTTAGAAGTTCTACACATGTATAAGTCTCTACATGTATACCTAGCCTTTCTGTATTAGAGGGAGAAACAAATCAAAACAAGTCAACAATACAGATTCTTAGAGAAACATGAAAAGGGCATAAAAAAACCACAATACTAGGTAATCTATGGTAGTTACTATGATGTCTCTTGTTATTTTCAATAATATTGTCTATTTCGTCAGACATAGTATAATTAAACAACGTTGCATTACACTATTAATAAAAACTAAACATTGGAGACATTATAGGACTTCAAAGGCAGTTAATAATCAAACCTGAATGGGTACCCTATTGAATCTTGTCATCTTCAGAGTAGTTGCCTCTGCTCTCAGACTTGATACTCTCAAGCATACCAGATTCAAATAAAATCAATCAAGATAAAACAGCGGTATAACCAATCTTCTCCCTCTAATCTCTGCTATGCTATTTTTCTGTCATTGTTGTTTGTTTACTTTTCTCCTTCATTCCACTGTCTGCCCCTTTCTTTGAGGCCTTTCTGCCATTGTTCCTAGAATCCTGGTGATTTTCTTCTCTCTCTCTAGAATGTCCTTCAATATTCTTTGCAGGTTGGGTTGGTGGTCACAAACTCCCCCAGTTCCTCTTTGTCGTGGAAATATCTTGTCTCTCCATTAATCTTGACAGAAAGTTTTGCAGGGTACATCAATCTGGGTTGGAGGTTATTTTCTTTCAGGGCTTGGAATATTTCGCTTCAAGCTCTTGATTTGATGGTTTGCATCATCGAGAAGTCTGCTGTGATTTTGATGAGTTTTCCTTTATTAGGTAATCTGTTTTTTTTCTCTGACTGCTTTTAATATTCTGTTCTTGTGATGGATTTCTGGGATCCTGATTATTATATGTCTGGGTGTAGCTCTGTATTGTTTGTAGCTGGCTGGAGTTCTGTATGCTTCATTTATCTGAACTTCACTTCCATTACCTATGTTTGAGAAGTTTTCCTTAATTATTTCTGTGAATAGACTTTTTATTTCATTTGTATTTATCGCTGCATCTTCATTCACATTTTTTATTCTTAGGTTATAAATCCTCTTGTTGTCATCTAGCCTTCATATCATTGCTTCCTGGTTCCTTGTTATTTTTAAGAGACCCTTTCGTGATAATATATTGCAAATCTATCTTCAAGTTTTGAAAGTTTAACTTTAGTTTCTGTTAAAAGGTTTTGCCAGCTTTCAATGGAGTTTTTAATTTCCTGATATTCTCTTTGGATCTGTTTCATGTATTCTAGATTTTGTTTATATTCTTCATCAAGACTTCCCTCCTTTCTCTGGGTTCCTCCATTCTTTCATTTGTGCCTACTTGAGGATTGTCCAGGATTTCTTTTATTAATCTTCTTATATCTTGCTACACTGAGTTAGAATTTCAGATTTAAATTCATTGATGAGGTCATGGAAGTATTTCTTTATTTCCGATGAGGCTGTACCTGATATTACATGTTTGTTGCCCTCAACCTCCTCTGCATTTACCTCTACTGGACTCACTTTCCCTCGTTTGGCAGTTGGAGACCTTTTGCTGTTTCTCTGTCTTGTCATGTGTCTGGCCCCCTTCAGATGGGCGGGTGGTAGAGATTTCCAGGCCTTTCTTACTGCTTGCATTTTTCTGCAGTGCACTGGCTAGGGGAGTGCCACCTCCCCAGTCTGCTGCCTATCTGGGAGGTGCACGCTGTAAGCTGGCCCTGCCCCCTACATCAGTCAACCAGTGGATGCTTCAGCAAGTTTGTGTGTTCCCTGGGGATGCCACTGGCTCAGGACAGCCTTGTCCCCGGCTATTGGGTTACAACCAGGGGTCTGGCCCAGCCTGAGCTGATGCCACCAATCTGCTTTGGAACAGGAGCTGTCGATCAATGCCACCTTGGGTTTTGATTCCAGCTGGCCCTGGCCAACTCCAAAATGTCATCTAGCCGGTCATCTCACTCTGGGGAATCTAGTTCCCGACACTCACTAAAGTTTGCATAGTTTGACTCGCTGTTTCCACTCCCTGTCACACAGTGCCTCCTCCAGCCGAGGGTCTCGAGCTCACCAACCCCCGCTCTCGGCAGGACCATGAACCTCAGCTCAATCGTGAGTCACCTGACTCTAAGATGTGCCCGGTACAGCTGCTGGAGCTTGTCCAGCTCCAGCCCTCTGTCCCCGCTTCTTCTTCTTCTTTTCTTTCTTTCTTTCTTTCTTTCTTTCTTTCTTTCTTTCTTTCTCTTTCTTTCTTTTTCTTTTTCCTCAGTTTCTTCCTCGGTCATGAGAATTCCTCTCCTTTTGTCTGGCTTTCTGCATGTTGTTAGATTCTAGCATCTGAGTTGTTTTCTTTTCAGAGAGGCTCTCTTATCATGCTACCACTCAGTCAGCCATCTTGGATTCTCCCATGTTGCAGTTTCTAAAAGTTAACAGAAATGGAGAGAAACTAATTAGGGCTGGATCTCTGACATCCTGTACTACATGTACAATGATTCTAAAAGTGTGTTTGTGATAAGTAAAGGCAGTTGCAGACTATTTTGACCATTTGTCTATAATTATGACCACAGTCTGATGACCACACAAACACAACTGACCAGGAAGTTGCAAGGCTCTAGCCTGCTAACAGAGCTCCTACCCTGTGTCTTTTTCCCCACTTTCTTTCTTCATAATAGTGTTTGAACCCAGGGCCTCATATGTACTAGGTAAGTACTCCATACTATTTTTAAGAGTAGAGAGACATTATTAAATGTTGAAGCAATAAGTACATAATCAGCCTAATCAACAGCAAAATCTTTTCAGAAAGATATTTAAAACTAGAAGCAAAGGTAACATATATTTTTCTTTTATTTTAAGAAGGATAAAACAGAATAAAACAAATCAAAACAAACCAGTGTAAGAGATACAGGACTTCAAAATATTACTAAATCAACAATAGTTACTATAATGCTTTTTTTTTGGGGGGGGTACTAGGGATCAAACTCATGACCTCACACTTGCCAGGCAGGCACTTGTGCCACTGAGCCAGCCCCATAATGCCTCTTGATGTCTTCAAAAAAGCTATAGATAAGGGACATAGTAAAAATCAAAGAGAACAGAATAGAATAGAAACAGTAAAAACAAAACACTGAATGCAATAAAAGACTTCAAAACAAGTCAATAGTAAATCCAAAATGGCTACCATAATATGTCTTTCTATCTTTGATATAGCTGCTCCAGCCATCAGATTTGATATAATCAAACAAAACAAAAGAAAGTAAAACCCAACCAAACAAAACAATGGAAATGACATAGGATTTCCAAAACAAGACCATAGGGAATCAACAATGGCTGCAACCCTCAGAAGGAGAACCCTCTAGATGTCACACTGCATACCACTATCCTCTGAACCTATGATCAGACCTCTGGCCCTAGATGTGCAGTGTTAGTGGAACACCAAAGCACCACAGGCATCCAATCATATTTCACCTCTATAGCTATCATCGTAGCCTGTGTTTCTCCAGATAAGCCGGTCACTTATGGCAAGGGGTGGGGTGTGGGGAAAAAGGGTTTGGTACTTCTTGTTTGCCAGCCTGCAAGCCAGAACGGCTAGAGTCTGATTGTTCCAGTCAGGTGGTGGCTCACACATGGAGTTGGTTCCCAGACTGGGCCTTCTTCTCTCTACCCAAGGTCTACTAATGGCGCCAACTCACAGAGAGAGGCTGGGGTCTGGCTGTTCCAGTCTGGCAGCAGCCTGCACATGATGCTAGTTCCCAGACTGGGCTTGCTTCCCGGCATAGTAGAGAGAACTTATAAATAAAGTTTAAAGAGACTGTGTTAATTACTTTTCTCATTGCTGAGACAAAATACTTGATACCCAAAGATAAATTGGGTAAGTTTTATTTAGCACCCAGTTTGTAGAGGTTTCAGTCCATAGTCAGCTGACTTTTACCTGCATTCAATCCCCAGCACCTCAAAAAAAAAAAAAAAAAGGCATAATCAGCTGGGTCCCAGGCAGGGTGGTTTGGAAGAAGGGCATCCAGAGAAGAAACAGTTCATGGTGGCAGAAAATAGCAAAAGCAAACCAGGGAATGGAGAAACAATCTCTTTCTGCCCCTTTTATCTTGTCCAGACTGCTGGGATTAGGGCAGTTCTAATCCAATCAGTGGACTGATCCCAATAATCACCCACCTTTAATCCCAGCACCCTTAATCCTAGCATTGAACCATAAATTAATCACAAATTCTAGATTCAACAACTTCTGAAAAAGCCCCATCTAAAAGTACATGAGGCTTTGGGGGGATATCTAGATGCAAATCATAACAGAGACTATGAACAGTTTGGAGGTCAGAAATCCTCAAAGAAACTAGAAAGCAGTATTTCATAGAAGAATTCAGAATTAAGAACTCTAACAGTAGAGTGGGCAGACTCACTGCTACAGTGTGATCTTAGCCAAGTTACTTACCCTCTCTGAATTTCAGTTACCTCATAGTGTTATTGTAAGAGCTAAATGAGATAATGTGTACAAAAACATTTATGGGCAAGCCTGGCACATTTAAACTATCATTAAGAATCATGTAGTAGTTACCTTTATACTCCCAAGTTCTTGTCAAAATTAATTAGCACTAATGGACTACCAGATTAAATATGGTGTGCCAAGGTGCATAGTGTCTCTGGACCAGCCAAATGTTTTTCTTGGAAAGTCTGTTCCTGTCCTTCCTGTACCTGTGTGGTCCCACTGATGCTGGTTTGCACCCAGCTGTGTCTATTAAGCATGGTCTTGGTCATTGGAAGGGGATCAGGCCCTGGAGCAGAGAGATCCTATAGACCAGAGCCTGACCCCTCCCCACCCAGATGCAGCCCATCTGCAGCCCCGGATTTTGTAAATAAAATATTATCAGAGCACCATCACTCCTGTACGGTGAAGTATCAACCTGCTTTTGTGTCACAAAGATAGGGTCAAGTGGAAGAGTCACAGCAGAGACTATAAGGCTCCAAAGCTCAGAATATTTACCACCTGCTCCTGAACAGAAAAAGTTTGCCTATTCCTGGTGTAGACCAACACCTGGCAACCAGTTTTGACCATTGCACATTAAAAAGTAAGCAGAGAAAGGAGATTTGCAGTGAGGAGTAAGAGAATGGAAAACACAACAGAGCATTTGGGCACAGAAAGCAAGAAAACATGGGAAGAGAGACAAAGGGGCCTGACTAAGGCTGGAGGATCCACTTCGGGGGGCTATTCCCATGCTCTCTGAGCATGGGTGTTGGCAGAGGCCTCAGCTGTTTCTGCCATGGACTTCCCTGAGGCATTCTTGAGTGTCCTTGTAAGATGACAGCTGGCTTCCCCAGAGCACCAAGATGTGCTTGATCCAAGAGGGAGCAAGTTGGAAACTGTGGTATTGCTGATGACCTAATTCTGAAAGCTACACTCTGATATTTCCTCTGTCCCGCTAATGACAGAGGTCAAACCCATCTTGTGTAGGCAGGTCCCGCTCCTGCATGTGAAGAGGGGAACACCATGGCGATCCAGTGACTTCCTGTGGCCTGTGAGGCACCTTGCACTTTCCGTGAAGCATTCAGTAAAACTCTTCTCCCTCTTACAAGAAATGATCCTTCCATTGTTCCTCAAGGTAACAAGTCCATTTCTGTGGGCTCCCAACAAATGGGCCCTGATTATGAAAGTGACTCAGAGAAAAAAAGACACTGTTATTTGTCCCTCACCTTGGATCAAATGCAGGCATCTCTGAGGTCTTGCCCTGCCAAGCGGCCTGCTTGAGGCCTCATGTCTCTCCCCAGCATGTGACCTTTCACACTAAGTCACTGCTCATCTAAGCAACAAGAGTGAATGTCAGGCTCATAGAAAAATGGACAAGGTCCCCCCTCCAGGAGCTTACTGAGAGAAACATCAAAGAAATACACAACGTACTGGGTGTTTACTGTTGAATAATGAAAGCTAAATAAGGATACGTGTGTGTGCTATTTTATTTCGATTTTAATTTTGTTAGTGGTGCTTCTAGCACATAATATTTATATTCCTTGTGTAGAGTTAGTCCAGGTACATAATGCATTGTAATTCCCTTTTTTAATCCCCTTTCTCTCTTTTCTCCCTCCCTCCATCTCTTGGTCCCCTTACTATCTGAGAAAGATCTATGTCCCTAGTTCCTATTATCTATCTTTTCTTTTGCTTCTTATTTATATTTGTTATACTTAACATTATGGTCTCAAGGTGCATTCATGGCCCCTCTGTAAAGATGACATTTGAGTCAAGACCTCAGTGACGAAAGGGAGTGGACTATGAGGATAACACAAGCTAAAACAGCTTGTCGTGAAGCCAGAACACCCGCAGAAGGGGCAAGCTGTAGAATCAGAAGAATCTTTGCTAGGCAAGTGTTGCCACTAAGCTACATTCCTAAAGCCAAGGAACAATTAGAGATTTCAGGAAGTAGGAGAGTCAGGGATGTACTCCAGAAGCTAAGAAAAAACAGCCATGACCAGGGAGGGGCCCTGCTCCTTGCACCAGGAGAAAAAGGAGGATTCAGGAAGACAGGAAGCAGGTTAAAGAGTTGGGGATGAGAAGAATTTCATGTGCCTGCTTCTAAATTCTCAACAGAGCGGGACTCTTGGAGTGATGACCACCAGGGCTCAGAAAGTTTGAGGGAAAAAAAAAAAAAACAGATTATTCAGGTAATCCAGAGAACATTTCACTAAGGCAGTGCTCCTGAACACAGATGTGGAAATGAATCCCCTGGGGACCTGGGGACCTTGTTACAATGCAGATGGGACTCAGCAGTCAGATGAGGCCTAGGTGTCTGTATTTGTCACAAGCTTCCAGCCCTATTGGATCAGGTGGCATCTTTTAAATAAGAAGGGTACTCTATAGTATTTAGGCCAATGGGTAGATACCTTTGAAGCATGTGGCCACCAATTTAAAAGTGAGGACTTTCAACCTAGCTGGTGTTTTTGCCTCATTGCTTGGGTACAGGGATAGAATAGAAAATGGATGGGGTTAACCAGGGACAAAGTGAGACCCTAGGAGTTAGTGAACTTTATGAGGAAATAGCGTTAGTGTTGTGCCATTTAGTTTAACCTGGCTGCTATTGTTTGGATCTCAGGGTCCTCCAAAGGTCCAAGTGTTGAAGGCTTAGTCATCAGTGCGGTGCTATTGGGTGGAGGTGGAACTTTTGAGGGAGGCCTGTGGTCATTGGAAACATATCTTTAAAGGGGATTGTGGGACCCTGGTCTCTTTCTCTTTTTCTGCCTTGTGTTCCAGCCATGAGCTGAGCAGTTTGCTTCACTACATGCTCCCAGCAATGGTGTGCTGCCCTGCCACAGCACCAAAAGCAATAGGACTGAAATCTCCAAAATGGTGGGCAGAAATGAAACTTTTCTCCTGAGAGCTGATTATCTCAAGTCTTTATTATAGTGTAGAAAGCTGACTAACACTTTGGGTCAGGAGACAAGTGAAAACCTAAAAGATGAGGAAAATGACTAACTCATCAATGGATTAGAACCTGCATGATCCAATCATGTCTCTAGGCCTCACCTCTGAACATTGCTGTGTTGGGGATAAATTGCTCATTACATGAGTGTTTGGGGGACATTTCATATTTAAACCGTAACAGAGGTGATAACACGATCAAGTCATGCAGAGTAGAGGACTAAAGATTATGTGAGGGAAGGATCAAGGAAGCAAGATGCAAAAGTATTAAATCCAGCATTTCCCAAATAATGAAATAATCATTTAGTGAAAATGAGGAGCAAAATACTCAGGTACTTAAGGAACAAGAAGTGACCGAGGCACTGGCAGATGACATTAGCCAGGACGTGTGATGGAGTTTTAGTTTGATGGCATAAATTCCAAAGGAGCTTTGTAGCCAGGTATGGTAGTGGATGCCTGTAATCCCAGCAGTCAGGAGGCTGAAGCAAGAGGATTTCCATGAGTTTGAGGCCAGCCTGAACTACATAGTGAATAGAACCTGAACTATATAGTGAGACACTGTCTCAAAAAAGAAAGAAGAAGGAGGAGGAGGATGAGAAAGAGAAGGAGAAGAAAAAGAAGAACAAGAAAAAGAAGAAGAGAAGGAGGAACAAGAAGAGGAAGAAGAAGAAGAACAAGGACAAGAAGAAAGAAGAAGAGAAAGAGGAAGAGCTTTGTGCAGCATCCACAGGTATTTGGCATAGAAGATAGACAGCTTTTCTCCTAGGTGCAATGAATAGTCAAAAAGACTTTTAAACGTCTAACTTGCAGGAAGTTGCATGGTCCAAGTGAAATTTGAAAAGGTCTTTTAGACTGGGATGTAGAGAATAGATTGGAGGGAGATTCATGGCATTAGGAGATATTTAGACCAGGGACCATTGAAGTGTGGACCCAAAACCAGCAGTGGCAGCATGGCTGAGAACTTGTCAGAAATGTGCATTCTCAGGCAACACTCAGATCTATGAATCAGAACCTCTGAGGTGAAGCCCAGCAATCCGAGTTTTAAAAAGCTCTTCCCATCAGGGGAGAGAGCTGATGTGATTCAGGTGCCAGCTAAAGCCAGATAAAATGTAGGGGTCACTGGCTTAGGGCAGAGGAAGGGTGGAGCTCACCTGGGTAGGGGCAGAATGAGTTTGGGGGTGGGAGTGGGAATGAGGGGTAGAAATAGACAGACAGTCATATCCTGCACAGTAGTGGGGTGGGGAAAAGCTGGAGGAAGAGCTGAGCTGCAAGGCAAGGTCAAAGTCTCAGTCTGTCCATGGCACAGAGCTAAGATGTCCCAGAGAAGGCAGCTAGAAAGCAAAGTTGTGGGTAAGAACCACATTCCACCATAGTCCCTAGCTTGCGATCCAAGATGTGCCCCTGTAGGACAGCTTCACTGGCTGCAATGAGACAATGGCTCCTGAACAGCCCAACCTACAATATAAGAACTGGATCCACACTGCCACGAGACCAAAGAAGGAGGCAGATGGATCCAGGATAGCACAGAGCACAATTTTTCTCTGACAGAAGCATGGTTCTGAGTGGTAGCAAAGCCAGTAGACTTCTGTGATTTGGATTAGAAGGAAGGAGTTTATCACGAGGTTAGAACAAAAATGACTTCCAAGCCAAAATGCATCTGGTTTATCTCAAGCTAACATCGAAGATGGCAGGCACATTCCTGATGCTGATAATGGTCTGGGTGGTAAAGCTCCACATACCGCTCTAATGGCTTTGTCTATTTATAGCTTGCTTGAAAACAATTGGGGGTGGTGGCCAGGGTTACTCAGGGCTAATCATGACAGTTATGGCTCAAGGTGGCTGCTGTCAAGCCAAGTTGGATCCCTTGACCATCAATGGCTCTCAACAGTCTCTTAAGCAGTTTGGTATTTCACATTTGTGTTTGGATATGTGATAGAAAAATCATGGAAATTGGATTCCAGAGGATTCAGACACTAGGGTTAAATTGTTACCTAGCAAGTCATTTCACCTCTGTAAGCTTGTTTCCTTTCTTTCTATCACATCTCTGGAATGGGTATCGCAATATCTATTTTAACTGCCTAAGGAGACCACTCTAAGTGTCAAATCAGCCAGCCAAATCAAAATGCATTGATAAATCAATAAAAGGCAGCATTCTAAACATTCAATCAATTATTCTAATGTTTTAGTATCAAAACTACTTTTCTTATTGGTAACTGCCCACTTGCCATGATACAATGGCAGTAGAAAAATGACCAAGCCCTCCAAAAAAGTCCCCCTCCTGCTTATGACTTGCAATTCATTTCATGAGCTCCTTCTTTAACTGGACCTTGTGCATATAAAAATGCAAACACCTGAGTTCAATACCCAATACTGTCCTGGAAAACAGCAACAACAACGACAAAACCCAGCAAGTATTCCTGGAAAGATAATCTTTTCTAATCTTTACTTTTGTTTTGATAGTGCTGGGGGAATCGAACCTAGGACTTGAGCATGTTAAGCAAGTGCTATGATACTGAGCTATATCTCCAGGCCTTGTAGGTAACACTCGATACAAAATCTTACCATTTATTTACCATATACAACATGCCAGTGTTTAATATTTTGCATCTTTTGTGCGTCATGAAGAAATCCTACTAACAGTCCTGCCTCCATTTTGCAGAGAATGCTGGGTTCAGAGATTCATCCACACTCACAGAGCTCCTGGAAGGCAGAGCCAGCCCCAGATCCTTGTTCTGATTGTGTCTGAGGCTGTGACCTCTACTCCTGCAGGAGCTTTGGGTGGGTAGGGTTAGGATTCCAGGCACTGCGTACAAAAGAGATCTCAGCCAGGGATGGGAACAAAGAAAAGCTAGTAAAGTCTGAGCTTGAGAATTGGCTTCATCTGACTCTACCAAGGTAAAGACATTGTTCAGCAGAACTTCTAGTATAACTTTATTCCCAAGCACATTTCCAATGTCTCAGCCTTCCATAGTATAATATTTACCAAGACATTGCTGGTGCAGTCTTTCAACAGAGACATCAGAAAAGGAAAGAGGTCAGGGAGGGCCCCTGTTCAGGAAGAATCTGAGCCCTAACCTGACAATAAATGTATAGTGGGCAACCAAGGGAGGCTGGGTGGTCCTAGGGTCCGAGGTGCTGCCGTTTTGCAAATGTACAGCATTATGCCTGAGTGCTGTAATGTGTGTGGGTGGGTGGCTATTAGAGTTTCAAGGCTATAGCAATTGATGACACAAGAGGCCAACAGAGCCAGAAAGGAGCCTATGTTTCTTATTCCACAATACAGAAGTCAGGGGCTGTGTCCATGGGCTTGGGTTTGGTTACTGCGGCAAAGAGAACCAGAGTTCCCACCTCTGAGTGTGTTCCCTGAATTGTTCTAATCCTTTTATAAGGATGGACCTCAGCACTCAGAAGGCTGAAGCAGGGGGTTCATGGCAAGTTTGAGACCAGCCTGGACTATGAAGTGAGCTCAAAGCCAGCTTGAACTGCACAACTAGACCCTATCTCAAGAAAAAAAAAAAAAAAAAAAAGCCAAACCAAAGGGGGGAAAAAAAAATAAAAAAGATGGACCTAAAACCAGGCAATGAAAACTCCAGAGACAATGGGTATCTTCCACAAGAGCACAGTCATTTTTTTTTCTCCCAATTTTTGTTTTGTATTAGTGTGTGTGTAGTATGTAAAGATCACAATCCTTGTGGAGAGTTGGTGCATGTACACAACACATCTTAACTGTTTTCCATCCTTTCCCCTCTCTGCCCTCCCCAGTCTTTTGGTTCCCTTCCCCTTGAGCATGGTCTTAATTAAGGAGTGATTTCTGAGTATGCTCTTGGTACCAGTTGTCCTGTGAATGACACCCTGCTGGGTTACACACATCCTGAGGGAAGCTGGGGTCAGGTCTCCCTTTCCAGAGCTGCAGCACAGAGCTTCCTGTGGGCCTGGAAGTGTTGGGCCGATGAATGCAGGAAGAGGCGGGGAATGTCACCCGGACAGCCTTCAAATACAAAACCAGTGACACAAAGTGCCAAATTACCATCGGTCAGTTTTTCTAGCACAAAAGCCTGTCTTCTAGCAGTGTGGATATTAGTGATGTGTAGTTACCACCATTGTTTTTAATTTTTTTATTTTACATACAGTATAATAATTGTCCATTTGGAATTCAGTGTGATGTTTTGATATATATATTCAATGCATGATGATCAGATCAGGGCACTTAGCATATTCATCACCCCAATTAGTGCACACATCATCTCAAACACTTGTCATTTGTTTGTGTTGGGAGCATCCCAAATTCTATTTTTTAGGTCTGTGGATGTAATTCAGTGTTAGAGGACTTGTCTAGCATGTCTAAGGCTCTGAGTTCAATCTCCAGTAGAGAAAAATAAAAAGGTTTTTTTTTTTTTTTTTTTGGTCCCTTTCGTGTAGCTGTTTTGAAACACTATTGTTTTTGTGTGCTGACTCCTTTAGTAGACAGGCAATAAACAATTAAGACACCCACCCCGAAGCCAGCCTAAGCATCCCTTTGGGGTGGCTGTGAAAATCGTCCACACCTAAGGGTAGAGAGAAGGGAAAGGCCGAATAGGAATTAATCCTTATCCCTTCCACTTTCTCAATAAGACAGCAGCAAAGCATTAATTACCAGCACTAAATGCACACAGTGGTGGAGTTATGCAGGGCTGCGGTGGCCTTGGGAAGGGTCTCGGGGAGAGAAAAGAAAATTTAAAAAGCTGGTCTAGCTCTCCCTGCGCTGGGGTCTTTTCCTGATAACTAAATCAGTTATCTGGTCCCCTTTGGAGGGCTGAACACTTGGGGCCCCCTTTAGCCACAAAGATGTTTTGCAAGGTTAGGAACCTGGCAAATCCGACTCAAAACCCATAAACTGTGTGCCCCTTGAGCAGTTACTTAACCTCTCTGAGCCTCAGTTTACTCGTTTGGGAGGAGAAGTGGGACCGTCAAGAGTAAGTGGTGCAGCACTCGGCATCGGGATCAGCTTGGCCCTGGAGTCTTGCCCAGCTAGGGAGGCAGGAAGGTGGAGACTGCAGGAGGCTGGAGGCCACCACCTCAGGGTTCCTGGTGCCCACGACGCCCAGTCCAGCCGCAGGCTCCGGGGTCAGCACGCCCCCTAGTGGCAGATTTCGGGAACAAGATTGCTTCCAGCACAAAATAGAACCGTTTCTGGGGGCGACCTAGGCCAGAGCACCACCTGGGAAGAGAGGTTACCCAGAGCGGGCCAAGGTTTTACTTATTTACCTGGAGATTTACAGCAGAACCTGGTTATTAGCAGCATTCTCAGACTGTTGGAGGTGAACACCTTTGGCCTAGCTGAAAAGTGGACTTGCTTGTTCAGTACCATCTGCCAAGCACTTAGCATGCGTGGCCCAGGCTCTGCTTCCAGCCAGGGCTTTGCTTACACGAACACACTTAAACTTCTCGGAAACAGGTGAGGGAAGAGTCCTATGCTGTTTTGTCAGATAAGTCTTTGAAGTACTGTCAGGAAGTTATTTACACACGCCAGAAACAAGGTTGCGTTAAGCATGGCCTTAGCTCGCCAGCAGGTGACCAAAGGACAGAAACGAACGGTTCTGGAAGGTGTTGTGTTGGTTCCATTTAAGAGCTGTGAGGTCCAGGTACCCTGGACCTCTGTCTGGCTTCTTGGTGGTTGCTTGGCCTCTAGCGGGTATTCTCTCCAGGCACAGGACTGACTGCAAGTTTCCTAGGACACAAGTGACATTTCAGTTTAATTTACTTCTACTGTCAACCAAGGTCACATTCTGAGGTAGGGGGTGGGGCGTTAGACATTGAATATATGAGCAGGAGGCATCACCGTTCAACCCTTGCTAGGATTTAATCCGGAACCCCTGATTCTGAGCCTTGTGGCTTCCCTTTATCGCCAGATAGTGGCTCTCAAGCCTGGGTGCACACTGAATTTACCTGAATAATCAAATCTTGTTTATCTACGGTTGGGTTCTAACTCCGGAGATTATACTTCAGCCAGGGGAGGGCGTGCCTAGGCTTTTTGGGGGATTTTAAAAAGCTCCTTAGGTGATTCTAACAAGTCAAGGTTAGAATAGTTTCCATTACTATCTTATGTGCACTATCCCAGAAGGCTGGCTATGCCGTCTCTTTGCTTTTCTAAGCAGGAGAAAAGAGACCCATTCGTCTTTAGTGCCTCAGCTTTGGCTCCATTTGTTTCCCCTTTTCTTGTCTTCTTCGCTGTATTGGAGACCTAGTCCAGTGCTAGGCAAATACTTTACCACTGAGTTACATTTCTAGCCCTTTTTATTTTTTATTTTGTGAGAGGGGCATCCTAAATTGTTCAAGCTGGCCTCAAACTTGTGGTCCTCCTTCCTCAACTGGAATTGTAGGCATGTACCACCATGCTCAGCCCTTTTACTTAAGCACACATGCTTCCTGTACGCTTGTCTGAATCAAGATCTAGCACAGTGATCGACATATACCAGGCCTGAATAAATGAATAAGAAATGGAGGGAAAGAAGCACAGGGAGAGACATGCAAAGGATTTCGATTTGGAATAGAAGAATCCTTCAAAAAGAGATGCCAAGGGAATTTCTTGTTACCCACCAGAGGAGAATGTTACCAAAGAGGGAGACTAAGCCTGGTACTTACTATGGGCAATATGTGAAGATGACCAAGTATATTGTTTGACTAGAAGGATAGCTAAGATTAAAGAAAAAAAAAAAAACAAACATGATGATGAGGATGTGTGAAAATGGAGACAGAGATTAGAGTCCTGCGTCTGCAAGCCAAGGGTGTCAATGATTGTCAGCAACCATGAGAGCTAGGAGAAAAGCATGGAACAAAAAACGAAAAACAAAAAAATCTGATTTTGTGGTACATACCTGTAATTCCAGCAGCTGGGAAGCCGAGGCAGAAAGATCACCATAAGTTCAAGACCAGTTTGAACTACACAGTAAGACCCTATCACAAACAAACAGCCAAACAACCAAAAGGAATTCAACATTATGATTATCTTGAGTGGGGAAATGCAGAGGGCTGGAATGGGGGCCAACCATATGGTTAGATGGAGGGTATTGCCAAGGTGTTAGTTTTTGCATTAGATGGTTTCATGAGTGCATATCTGCACTATATCTATACTTCTGTATCAACATAATTATAGTTAGTGGGAAAGGCCACTCATGGACCTCTGAGGAAAGCATGCGATAAACAGAACCAGGACTAATCCTCGTCTAATCCCATGCACCTGAGGCTACCTACACTCCAAAATAGTTGGGACTGTTCAGATTTGTTCATGATTCCAGAAAATGGTATTTTTAGCTTGCTTTGGTTTTCACAGGGGGCTAGAAATTGGAATCATTTTTTTCTAAAACAAAATCTGTGGCTAACAGTGTGGCTCAGCGATCTAGACCAAACAGCGAGATCGTGCACTCGAGATTTCATGTACCTATTTACTTGGACAGCTCAGCTGATGAAAATAGAGAAATCCAAGACTAAAAACTCAATGAGTTCAAATGAAATAATCTCTGTGGGCAGGAAAAAGAAATAAAAGATCAAAGCCAGATCCCACTGAAAATAAGTTTATGCTGCTGGGAACCTCTTAGAGATGTATAGATAGCAAATGGCATTGGCAGGAAGTGTTAGCCAAAAATATGAAAACACAATACTGACACAGAGAAAATAAGTGTTAATCAGGGATTACAGTGGGAATTTTAAAAAGCAAACAGTCATAGCAGTATTCAGAAAGCTGAGGCAGGAGGATAACTGTGAGTTCAAAGCCAGCCTGTACTACGTAGTAAGACCCTGCCTCAAAACCAGCAGCAATGACAAAAATAGATAAAAAGCAAACAAATGAAAACATGACAGCAACATGGTAGAGAATAAACAAAATTGACTTTCATTGCCCAAGGTCAGAATGTAATATTTTGGCTTTTTTTTTTTTTTTTGGTAAACATTTCTACTATCTGCGTTTGCAATAGGGAGGTTGCTTTTCAGTTTTAAAAACAATATATTTCAGGCATCTCAAGTACCCCACATTCCACTGGCTAAAATCAAGACAGAAGTGACGGAACACAAATCTATTTCACTTGACTGGGTTTAAGAGGTTTAAATTCTTCTTTCAAGGCTTTCTAGGGTATTGTTGAGAAGTAGCACTGATCTGAGGTCAGGCATGCCAGAAAGATGTGCATGTCAGAGATAGGAGGGTGGCCAGCCTAAGGTCACTGCATTTGCAGGACTTGGAAGCTCTGGTGACACATTGGTCTTGGATTCCAATGGATGAGACTTTATTTTTTATAATAAAGGAAATTTATGAGAAGAGATCAGGTATTATAGGTATATTTTACGTATTTCTTTCCTCCTCTACCCTGTGAATAAAAGGACAAAGCTATTACTGAGCAAATGATCTTAAGAAAAATTTGATTTCTTCTCATACTTAGAAATTTTGCTGTAGGGATAGTCATGGCCACTGTTTACAATAGACATTGCTACCCTGATAATTAAACTCTGAAGTATTTACTATACTTAGGTAAATCACATATCTTTCCTCATGAGTACAACCTGTTCAGATTTATACATACCATTGTATAATTTCCTAAGAACATTTTCCAGTTTAAAAGCATGATGCTAGATGTACTTTTGTGCAAGTGGATATGAAGGTTTTGTTGTTCCTTGGTATTGGAATTGAACCCAGGGATTTTGCTATGTCCCTGATCCTTTTACTATAATTATTAATATTTTAATTTTGAGACAGGGTCTTGCTAAGTCATTAAGTTGCCCAGGCTGGACTGGAACTTGTAGTCCTCCTGTCTCAGCCTCTCCTAGTGCTAGGATTATAGCAGTGTGCCACCATGCCCAGCTGGGGTTTGCTCTGGAAAACACTTACCAAACAGGGCAGCTAAAAGTGTGGGGTTTTTTATTTGTTTGTTTTTGTTTTTACTGAATTTGATTTTAATCAGTACAAGATCCAAGAATATTGATAAAACAGGAGCAAAAACAAATCAGGCCTTTTACAAAAGAATTTGAATGGAAAGATCCAAGACTAAAAGTGAGAAATTTGTCATACTAATAACAGAATTATAAAAGATAAAATACAAGTAAATACAGCTCAGGAATCCAGAGACTTCCCTGGTTCCAGCCCTTTTTGAGGTTTCCATCCCTGAGCACAGTAACACCATTCTGTAGTCTTCTGTCATACTTTTCAATGTCTACAATATCTAGTCCTTCTATTAGTAAAAGATATCCAGTCACAAAGAGAACCCAGATGATGGCAAATAACATTCCTATTGTCATCGTGCCAGTTTTTAGTCCAATCCCTTCCCGTGTCCCACAAGCAGACATGAAAGCTTCTCCTGCTCTGCACCATGAGCAGTGGGATAGAGAGCTCTGATGTCTGCTACATGCCAGCCACAGGGAAGATGCTTCTGTTGGCATGCTCTCCCTGGTTGTACAGAGTCGTGGGCTCCTAGGGTGACAAAAGTGGTAGCAGCACGAAATCATCAAAGACGAAGTGAGTCACCCACTGTCAAGGATGCCTTGACCTGCAGAGGTCTTCAATGGTGATAAAGTTACTGTGCTGTTCCTAACAGTGATCCCCCCTCCTTCCCAGAGGAGGAGGCTAGAATGTTGCTTGATCTATATAAGAGGAAAAAGTATTTTGGGATTTTTAGGTAGTCAAAAACTTGACCCAAGTCATTACAGTGGATTGTCAAGGTCGAAGTCAAGTTTTTGACCTTCAGGCTTCTTGATTACAGGAGTCTGGTGCCCTTCGAGGAGGCACCATGCAATTGTGCATAGAACAAGACCAGAATTCAGAATTAAGGGGCAGAAATGGGAGTAGCTCTTCTCACTGTCATATCCAGTAATCCACTTAGAGCACATTTTCACTTCTTACCCTGGTAGCCTTGAGGATAATCTGCTATTTGAGAGTCTTAGTTCCCAAAGAGGAAATCTTTCTGACACAGGGAGGAAACAATGGTTCAATTAAATGGGAAGTTGAGACTTCTACTTAGTCATTTTGGAGTCCTTGCATTGTTGAACAGAGGCAGAAAAGGGATTATCTATTGGCTGTAGTTGTTAATTTTAGTCACCTAAAGGAAAGAGAGTTGTGCTACAAATGCAGACAAGGACTATGTTTTTTTTTTAATTTTATTTAAAGAGGGGGGAAGCAAAACAGAAAAAAGGGTAGAAACAATACAGAATTTTTAAAAAAAACAGTAAGAAATCACTAGTTGATACATTACATATTGTCTTCTTGGATGTAGTTGTTCAAGTTACAAAATTAAAGCATACAAAGTGGACATTCAAACAGTGAGGCTGCAAAAAGTTCTGTTCACCTATACAACAAAAACTTAGCAACATGGTTATCAATCCTACACATTTAAATATACATGCAGTTATATCCTTTAGAGCACTTTCTTTTCCTCCTTTTGCTTTTTAAGTCCATTATCTGTTTAGTTATATCATGTTTCAGGTTACTCAGTACCTTACTGATCTGTTTTGTTGTTGTTATTTACTTTTTAAATTTTTTCTTATTTATTATTATTATTTATTTATTTATTTTGAAGGTAGTAAAATACAGCAGAACAACATAAGACAAAACCAATTGAGGCAGTG
The DNA here is from genome assembly GCA_004027455.1 of Hydrochoerus hydrochaeris. Lineage (NCBI taxonomy): Eukaryota > Metazoa > Chordata > Mammalia > Rodentia > Hydrochaeridae > Hydrochoerus > Hydrochoerus hydrochaeris. The sequence goes on along the minus strand of PVLA01007984.1, from coordinate 74,006 downwards.
CAGTGAAATTGGCACAGAACTTCACAGCAGGTTACCGGGACAACAGCAATAGGCACAATAGTACATCTGGTTTTCTTCACAATAGTTGTTCCTTCAATCAGGTAGAGCAATATCGAAGGAAATACCAAAATTATAAAAACAGAATATTGAATAGAGCAACACCATTAATTAGAACAGAGCAAAACAGAGATAAAAATATTTGCCTTCAAAGAGATGGCAGAAGAAAGTTCCCATTATTTGCTTTATTGTGTATAGTCAAACTCAAAAGACATGCTCAGATCTCTGGCTCTCACTTGATGCAGGGGGAGAATGAGATGGATGTTGATTCTTAGCCCGCATGCCAGTAGGCTTACAGCCCTTACCAGAGCAGTGAGCTGGCTGCCTGTTTTCCCAGCACCCCAAGTTCCAACATGGCTTGGATCTCAGGAAATGCTGATATGGTTCTTGCCCTGTGGCTGCCCAAGGACTATATTTCAAACCCAGAATATTTTCTGTGATACTTTTTAGTATTTCCATGCCTAAGTTTCAGGGTCAATAAAAACAATACAAACAAATGAACAAAAATCTTAATTGACTCCTAGGTCCTTTGCAAATAAATATTTGGGTTATTCCGCTAAGCAAAGAACTCTCACCAGCAGAAGTTTGGGCTGAGATTGGGGGAAATACAGAGTGGGTAATCAAAGGAAGAAATCAGAGATATCAATAACGGCCTCATAACCAAAAAAAAGCATTTAGAGCTGCATAGCTTTGCATACTTTCTTTTTGCTTCTTATCTATTTTTTACTTGTATATGCTGACCGTGTTCTTTTCTTCCCTTCTTCCCATTTTACATGGCCCCTTTCTGTGCTCAGCTTTCTCAGGCATCCCAGCTGCCTAGCGCATACTCTGATATTATGGTTTGGACCTAAAGCATGCCCCCAAAATCTCACACTCAGAGGTATCATGGTGAGAAGGGGTGGGTCACTGGGGGAGGGGTTGGAAAGGCACACTGTTACTGAGCTCTTGTCTTTCTTCTTCCTGGATGCTGTATGGGGAACAGTTTTCCTCCTTCACATCCTTCTACCATGCTGGCTCTGCCTTGGAGCCAGGCAAATATGTACTAAACCCACTGAAATTCTGAGCCCAAATAAATCTCTCCTCCTTTAAGTTGTGGATGTTGAACATTTTGTTCCAGTGTTAAGAAAGTAAGTAATACACTGGGCAATTTCTGTGCCTTCCAGTTAGCCCTGGCCACACCTGCTTTACCTAAATCTCATCTCTGGAGGAGGGGGTCTCTTCTGTGGTATATATCAAAGCCCTAGGATAGGTAGGGAATGGTCCCTATACCTACTAATTCTATAATCTGTAGAGGTTGTTTGTCTAAGAAGCCTCTATTTCTCCATTCCCATTATAGTTAATAATTATTTAAATTAAAATTTTCCTTATTAAATTTCCTGCCTGTTTTCTGTCTATTGGTTAGATTCTAAGTAATATATAGAAAACCTTTTTAAATGAATATGGACCTTGTTATGGACTGAACTGTGTTCTCCTAAAAAGATATGCTAATATCCTAACCTCCAGTTCCTTGGAATGTGATCTTGGAAGTAGCGTCACTGCAGATGTAACTAGTTAAGATGCTGTCCATATTAGAGTAGGGTTGGCTCCAACATGATCCAATATGATTGGTGTCCTTATAACAGGAAAGTTATGTAAAGAAAAATGAAAAAAAACAAATGATGATGGAGGAAAGAATAGAGTGATACATTTCAAGCTAACGAATACCAAGGGTTTCTGGAAACCACCAGAAACTAGTACAGCAAGGACTCTTCCTTAGAGGCTTTGGCAAATGCATGGTCCTCCCAAAACTTTGGTCTTGGACTTTCAGCCTCCAGAACTGTGAGAAAATAGATTTCTGTTATTTTAAGCTACCCAGGTTTTGGTATTTTGTTATGGCAGCCCTGAGAAATGAACATAGATCCTTCTCTCAGGCCATATACAAAAGTTTATCTAAAATAAATCACAGGTCTTATTGTTTAGTGATAGAGCACATGCTTAGCATGCTTGAAAGCCTGCATTAAATGCCCACCACTGCCAACAAACAAACAAAAAACAATGGATCCTAGATTTAAATATACAATCTAAACTTATAAAATTTCTGGGAAAAATAAGAGAAAATCTCTGCGGAAGCAAAATTTTCTTAGTGAGAGCACAAAAGAAACCATAAAAGAATTGGTTGGTATATTGGACCTTGTCAAAATTTAAAACATTTGCTCTTTAAAAATCAGAGCTAACATTCCGTATCATCATGCTGCAAAATCCAGTAATGCATCTATTCTTTGTTCAGAGTGGTTTTAGTCTGTTTTGTATTGTTTAATTCCAACATAAATGAAGATATGGACAGCTATTTTGAAGAGAACATTATGGCAGCCATTGTTAATTTTCCTATTGTCTGGTTTTGAAGACCTGCAATGCCTTCATTACTCTGTTCTGATCAGCTTTATATATTTTTTGTATGAATTCATTGTGTGTGAAGATATGGACAACTATTTAGAAGAAAACAAGAGACATTATGGTAGCCACAGTAGATCTCCTGTTGTCTTGCTTTGAAATGTGTCACTTACATTCTTTTGCTTCTGATCTGCTTTGTTCTGTTTTGTTGTTTAATTTTACCCTTTTTAAAATAAAAAAATAAAAATCTCAGCTAAGAAAATGAAAAGGCAAACCACAGAGTAGGAGAAATATTCACAACAAACCTATCAGGAAAAAGAATATATCTAGAATATATGAAAGTGCTTTTATAACAAAATAATAAAAAGTCAAACAATTGACTTAAAAGTAGGCAAAATATTTGAACATTTTATCCACACACCAGAAACATAAAAGGGTGCTCAATATCAGTCATTAGAGGAATACAAACTAAAATCACACTTAAATACCACTACATACCCATTAGAGTGGCCAAAATTAAAATGACAAATCATAACAAGTACTGATGAGGAGATGAAACCTGGTACCATGATAAGTGATAGAATCCTCACACACTTCCGGTAGAAATGTATAGTGGCATAATCATTTTAGAAAACAGTTTGGCAGTGCCTCAGACATTCAAATATACGAATCCCTATAAACCAATCATTTCCCTGCTAAGTTTTTAAGAGAAAAAATGTTAGTCCATGCAAACTCTTGTACAAAAATTTTGGAGCAGTTTTATTTGTAATGGACCCAAACTAGACATAATTCACCACCAATAAGTGAATAAAAAATTGTATGACCATGCAATGGAATAATACTCAGGGGAAAAAAAGAAATAAATTACCCAAGTGTGGCAGCATACACCTAGAATCCCAGCAGGAAGATTGTAAGCTTGAGCCCAGCCTATGGAAAAGGGGGGAGGCGGGGTATAGCTCAGTGAAAGGTCCTGGGTTCCATCTTTAGAACTGAAAAAAGAAAGAAGGAAGGAAGGAGAGAGAGGGAGAAAGAAAAAGAAAAGAAGAAAAGAAAATGCAAGCAAACAAGCTAGTTGTGATGGCTGGGTGTGATACTGTAACACCAGCATTCAGGAGGATTGGTGTGAATGTAAGAGTTACATAGTGAACTCAAGGTCAGTCTGGACTACCCGGTGAGATCGTGCCTCAAAAAAAAAGATACAAGAAAGAGAGGATGGATTTACACAACAACATAGAAAATCTTAAAATAATTATGTTCATTGAAAGAAGACAACACATACTGCATTATTCCATTTGTATAAAATTATAGAAAATAAAAACTAATTTGTGTAGACAGAAGGCAGATTAGTGGTTGCTTAGGGACAGGCTGCTTAGAAACAGGCTGAAGGAAGAGATGGACTGCAAAAAAAGCAGAAGAGCACTTTTTGGGCCCATGGAAAGGTTCAGTATACTGCTTGTGCAAGTGACTTCACAGTAGTATATGCTTATCAAAAGTAATCAAAAGGTGCACTTTAAATTTATGCAGTTTATTGTGCAAAATTATGTATCAATAAAGTTTTTAGGACAGTAGAGGGAAAACAATTATTGGCGTGCATCATGGCATGCGCCATCTCACTGCTTCTTGTCTGCTAGAAAGACGCTATATTCCTCAGCTGGACGAAATGGCCATCCTGGATTCTGCGATGCGGGAGGACCTTCCTGTCCACTGTCCTCCGAGGTACAGACACTGAGGAGGACCCTGTGTGCTTTTGCCTGGGCACTTCTGTGCCGTCGGTGGTTGGTGGGTCCATGAATTGTACAAACAGACTCCTTTTTATCAGGCTTGCATTTTTTACTTGGCATTACAGTGCTTTTTAAATCCTGCTTGACTGCCTTTCATTTTCAATTTGAAAGGAGTTCATTAGCTACTGATAGTAGAATTATTACTAAGCCATGAATATTGACTCAGAATCTAGGTTTTGAGTCTTCTTATTCATAGTGATAGCTCTAGCAGCATCAGTTTATATCACTAGCCGTAGATGTTACCTCAGATAGGGTGGCACAGAGGGTGAGAGCCTAATGCATCCTCAGTGATGTCTCACATGGGCTGGGGTTGTGGTCTGCTGCTTTCATTGAAACAGGGAAAGTAGCTGGGGAACAGGAGTCCCAATCTCAGGCATCTCTGTGGATTCTCCTTCCTTATCACTGCGTTACTTATAGTAAGGGACAGTATGACAAAAAAGATTTTTTAAATAAGAATGTATAAGTTGAGGAATTGCATATTTGTGATCCCAGCTCCTCAGGAGGCTGAGGCAGGGGGATTGCAAGTTTAAGGCTAAGCCCGGGATACATAACAAGACTCGGTATTTTAAAAGTGTCTTAAAATATTTAAAAAATATATATATATAAGATGCTCAAAGATAAAAAAAAAAGCACAGTTGCTATTAAATCAAGAGAGATTATAGAAGAAAAGCAGGCAGAAATTAAACTGGTAAGAAAAAATAGAGAAGGGGAGATAAAGAAGAGACAGTGTGTACTGACATCTTTCAGAGAAGTTTACTGTGAAGGGGAACAGAGACTTGGGGAAGCAGCTGGAAGGAAACATGGTATCTTACAAGATAAGATGTGCTAGAGTCTTTCCACTGATAGAAATATATATACCCTATGATTCGGCAGTTCTATTCCTAGGTATAAATCAACAGACAAGACTGCACACGAGCATGCAAAGGCATGAGCAAGGTTGTCCTTAGCTGAATTATTTGTAACAGCTCCAACCGGCAACCATCCAAACATCTAGTCACAGCAGGTGGTTGTGGTTTAGTCCATTTGGTGTTGCTGTAACAGAATATCTGAGATTGTATAATTCATAAGACTAGAAACTTATTCTCACAGTTCTGAGCATTGGACAGTTCAAGCTCAAGACACCTGCGGGTGTCTCTCTGCTTCCTTGATGGCACCTGGAATGTTGCAGTCCCCGAGGGAGGAAATATGTGCTCACCTAGCAAAAGAGCAGAGGGGACAGGCAGCCACCCTCAAAACTCCCCACTTACTCCATGGTGCCATTAGTCCATTCATGGGGGACCTAAGCGCCTCCCGTTAGCCCTCACCTCTCACTCATGTTGTGTTGGGGTTTAAGTTTCCAGTACATGAATTTGGGAGGAGACCAAAGAAATGCTTTTGAACCTGGAGTCTTTGCACTGACCTACAGCCCCAGCTATTTTATTTTAGTTTATATTTTATTTTATTCTTTTTATTTTGAGACAGGCCTCACTAAGCCACTAAACTGCCTGGCTTGGGCTCAAACTTGTGATCTACCTACCTCAGCCTTCCAAAATGCTGAGAGTACAGGCAAGTGCCATTGTGCCCAGCTGCCAAAAAATGTTTAAGCTATAACAGATTAAAGTGTGAGACAATAAAAGTAAATGCACAAATAGAGATATATATACAACATTGAAAATAACTGGATGAATTACAATTCTATGCATAACATGAATGGATCACATAAACATAATATCAGGCAAAAGATGCCAGAATGAAATGATTGTCTTTGGGAGTATAGAGAGGTAAAAACTGGAAGCGGTCATCAAGAGGCTCTCTGGGTTCTGGTGTTTATTTTTTCAAATTATGGTAGTTAAATAGGTGTAAATACTTTGTGGTGACATCAGATTTTTTGAAAGTCATATACAATAAATTTGACCATCAGACATTTTAATCTTATTATTAGTTAATTAATTAATGAACTCAGGACCTTTGCACTAAACTCAGGACTTTACACTTTACACTTTAGCCTCTTTAGTGTTTTCTGAGACGGGGTCTGAGTTGTCCGGGTTCAGCAAGCACCTTGTTCAGGGCAATGATACAAACAAAGTGCAGTGGGAACACAGTGAGGAAGAATCACCTTTTTTTTTTTTTTCTTGGAATGAGGAGAAAAACAGAATTCATTTTTCCAAGATAAACAGGGGAGTCTCAGTCTAATGAGAGGGACATTTAAAGAGTTCTAGGATTATTTATGCCCAGGTGAGTAGAGGCCGAATTCCCTCTCACACTGAAACACTTCAGCAAATGAGGTAAAGGAGCTGAAACAAGTCAGCAAATGTGGGCAGTTTATTCAGCTCAATTTTTGAATGCAGGTTCATCAAACGCTAAAGCACAAGATCTTTCCACATGCCATCCCTGGAGGTGTGCAGCAGTTGAGTGAATCATGCTCCTACTTCCCTGTCAAATGTCAGGTATTTTTGTCCCAGAAACAGAGAATCTGATACACACAGTAAATGCCTATATAACCGCCATCTGGATTCCACAATTAATATCGTTCTATTGCCTGCTTTATCACACGCCTATCCATCTATTTTGGACTAAAAGTTTGTGTTTCCCCTAATATATGTCCCAAAGCCCTGAGAAATCATTAAAGTTAAATGAAGTCGAAGGGCGGGTAAGGCTTGGATCTGATAGGATTGGTATCTTTGAGACATCAGAGAGTCACACTCTCTTCCTGTATGTGTACAAGGAAGAGGTTGTGTGACCACCCAAGGAGTCAACCAGCCGAGAAAAAACTCAACACAATCCACCTGCACTGCACCCTGACCCTACACTTCTCAGTCTCCAGAAGTTTCTGTCGTGTGAGCCACTGAGTCTGCCCTGTTTTGCTGTGGCGGACCAAGTAGGGTAGTCACTCTTCATCTGCTTCGAGGCATTCAAAGCAAGTGCAAATATAAGTAAACTTCACCCTTAAACATGTCAGCGTGCATGTCATTAACCAGAGACCAACATGGCTTTTCCTTGTACTATTAAAGATAAATGGGGTCAGGTGTGGAGGCATATGCCTGTTATCCCAGCAATGGGGTGGCTGAGGCAGAAGGATTGCTGCAAGTTCAGTGCCTGCCTGGGCTTCTTACTGAGTTCAAGGCCACCCTGAACTCCATAGTGAAAGCCTGATGCAAAAATAAATAAATAAATAAATAAATAAATAAATAAATAAATAAATTTAAAATTATGACTTAATTTAACTTTACCGTAAAGTTATATTTAAATGTATATATTTACTTTCATATATAAAAATTATCTATGTAGGTAAATTACACATTATATAATATACAATATATTTTAAGATATTGCATTTAACATATTTTAAAATAATTATGTGATACATAGCCACAAGTATGTATATGTATTTGTGTGTGCACATAAACTAAGTTACCAATTAACCTCTGAAGAAAGTTATGGGGAACTGGGAAGTAGGTAACACTTTCATCTTGTCTTATTTCAATGAGTTTTAAATTATGTTTTAGAGATAGTGGTGTTTATATGTATTATCTTTCATTTGACAATTTACTTTTTCCCACATATATATTGCTAGAAGATAAAGATTCTAATTAAAGCAAGAATACCATTATCACCCCTTTAAAAAAATGACCAGCAGTCACACAGCAGTGTCCACATTTCAAGTGTCTCAGACATCTCAAAATGTTTTTACAGCTTTCACTTTTAGATCAGTGTTCAGCTAAAATCTTAACACATCTTTAAATCCATATTTCCCTCTTCAGCTCCCTTTTGTTTCTGTTTTTCAGTTTGTGTTTTGTGTGGGTGATGTGTCCTGTCTGGTTTCCCGGGGCCCAAGTTTGCAGACGGCATCCCTCGTTCCTTTGATGTTGGTTGGTATGAGCTTCTGCCCTTCAATTTTCCTATAAATTGGTGCTTAAGCCTAGAAGCTTGACTAGATTCAGGTTCAGTATTTTTGCAAGGTAACTTCGTAGGTGAAGCATGTGTGTATTAGAGATGTGGGAGATGAAGGAGTGAACGTCACCATGAGGAGTGATACTTAACTGCTCTCTCCACTCCCTGGACAGCATCAAGAGTGGAAATGTGATTCTGTGAAAAGGAAGGACAAGTGGGGTCCCAGCCTGGATTGGTCTGCTGTTTGGTCTGATCTTCAGGTCCCTCAGCCAGAGAATTATGATCCTGAATGTGCTCCTTTACCCTTTCAGTTTTTCAAACTCATTTATTCATTCATTCAGTTACTTAATTTGAGGCAGGATTTTGAAGCTTCTGGTCCCCTCATTTACCTAAGCCTTTTCAGATCTCAGGCAAGAGCCTAGCAAAATATTCACAGGGGCCTGTGTTTTTGTGAAGTTGACAAAAACAAGACATTTTAACCACAACCAGCTAACAGTTGTGCCTTTTTCACTCCAACTTCCCCTCTGTCACACTTCCCCTTATGGTGGGTAGTGGTGGAGCGGTCACCAGCAATTTTGAGATCTGGCTAAGGGGAAGTTGAATTGGGGACCCATTTAGTGAAGGTTCTGGTGGATGTGCCTTAGGGTTCAGAGTCATTTCACATATAATTAAATGATCAGCTCTCTGGATACAGTAGTGGTTTAAGGTGTTCTCCAGATGTTCCTTGTGCCTGATTATCTGACATTGTGGCGTGAAAAGGAGGATAAGAAGCCACACAGTGCCCAGGACCAGAAGTGAGGAGTACTAGAAGATAGACAAGGTTTGAAATACAGAGCCAGAAGCTACTCTCTGGAACACTGCTCTGGTCATCAGAGGTGAAAACCATCATGAAGAATCTGGTTTTGCTTCCTGGAAGGCGCTGCTCTGTCGGGAATATGCCTGATGCTGCCCTGAAGTCTTACAGTTCACATGTGAAGAACTCGATACAGGCACAAGATACTACCAGTTATTGGCTGTAAAGCTGAAGGAAACTTTTCTAATTTATCAGTAATGAAAAACAAACATCAGTCTTATCAAAGACTGAAGTATATCTCTCTTTGTAAAAATGACAATGCACAGATGATCATCATGGGGGCCAGGGGTGGCATGGTACAATGATGGGGCACACATGTAGTGTGCACAAGGCCGTTGGCTCCACGTTCAGCACTCCCCTCTCCCCTCAAAAGGTCATCATTATACAAACAAGGTGATTAAAGATTATGATCTAAAAAATATTAAAAAAAAGAAAATTTCAGAGCTGATGCAGTCATTCATCAATAAAAATGTTTTGTTGCTGGGCCTGGTGGTGCATATCTGTAATCCAGCATGGAAGGAAGCTGAGACAGAAGAAGTTCAAGTACTGCCTGGGCAACTTAGCAAGATCCTGCCTTAAAAAATGAAGAGAGCTGAGGATATAGCTCAGTGCCTCATGGTTTTATCCCTAGAGCTGCAAACACAAATGAACACATGAAAAGTCATGTCATTTTTCTATATTTTATGTTGCAGTATTTGTAAACATCTTTAAACTTTGCTATTTGTTTTTTTTTTTTTTTTTTTGGTACCGGGGATTGAACTCACAACCTTGTACTTGCCAGGCCTATTTGTTTTCTCTTCCCTCCTCCAACCCCTTTTGATTGAACCCAGGACCTTGTGTATGCTAGGAAGTGCTCTACCTCTGAGTTACAACTCAGCTCTCTTTTCTCATGCTTAATATTCACATTCACATCCACATTTAATGTTGTAGGTGCTTATCTTAATGAGGGTGCTCCAGGTTGATTAAGCTTAAGCTTCAGAAACCTGAATTTGCCCCAGTCTTCACCCAAAAAGTAAGAGAAAATCACTGCAGGGATAAGCAAAAATGATTTGATAAGGCCACAATGATTTAAGAAAATACAGGAAGAACTGTGAGATTTGAGAATCCCACTGGCATTAATATTATTAATGAGGGGGCTGGGGATTTAGCTCAGCAGCATAAGCACTTGCTTGGCAAATACGAGGTTGTGAGTTCAATCCCTGGTACAAAAAAAATATATTATTAATGAGTTTTTACATTTTTTTCCAAGATGCATCCTTCTTAAAATCAGTAAAAGTATCTGTACTCATTTCAGTTTGCTGAGTAGTTGGCTCCTTCTGACTCTGTCTCTTATTACTTTTTATTTTTCTATTATTTGACACTAGTGTATGACAAGCACTCAGCTAAAAATATTACACACAAAAGCTCAACTCGTCACAAAAATCCAGGTGTTAATCATGTTTCATAAAGTTAATTAATTCAAAAATATTTATTAAGCACCCCTGTTTGCAAGGCACGGTGCTAAATCCAGTTGGATAAATCGGACATGGTCCCACCCCTTCTCCTGGAGTTGAGAGCAAGAAAGACAGACATTAAGGTGATGCCTGCAATGAAATGCATAGGTGAAGGAGGAGCTCACATGTGTCTGAGCAATTAGCGGGAGGGGCCGTGTGAGAGTGAGAAGCAGAGACCCTGTCCAGACAGACATCCACCAAGTGAAGAAAGACAAGACCCAGGCAGGGTGATCAGCAGAAGCAAAGGCCTGGGTTTTATATATGAGAAAACCGAGGCTCAATATTTCATTCATTTATTTAACCAATATTTATCAAACATTTGTATTATGTCTGGCATCAACTTCTATTCTGAGGAAAAAGTAAACAACATAGTCAAGGTGATTGCACTGGCTAGATATGGTGGCACACGCTTGTAATCTCAACACTTTGGAGGTTGAGGCAGGGGGACCACCATGAGTTCAAGGCTAGTCTGGGTAAGATAGTTAGACTCTGTCTCAAAAAACAAAAATCAAACCAAAAGAAACCAAACTAAAAAAAGTCACTGCCTTTATGGCACTTGTGTTTCAAAACGGAAAGAGGAAAATAATAGATGAGTCAACTAACAAATGTAGTCTCATATAGTAAGAAGTACTATGAAAAAAATAAAATGAGATGATACACTTGAGGGTCTACTTTTGATTAATCATCAGGGAATAGAAGTTGAAAGGATTGACATTCACTAATGTGCTATGATCCAAATGACAATCCGGGACTCCAAAGTGTACAAATTTGGGATGTGTTTTGGAGAGAAAGTGCACCAGTAATTTGTCCAAGGCCACACTGCCATTTATGTTATGTTCAGATTGTTGCAGAAAACAGACCAGACATGGGAAGAAATAGCACTGAGGAGGCCTAGGTGGTAGGCTTCTGACTAGGGTCTCCCCCAAAGAGTCAGAGCCCTGCTCCGTGGAGTTTCAGGGCTTTTAAGAGATAAGCAAGTGAGGAGGGACATAGAGAGCTTTGGTGCATATGATTGGAGTGTTTGGTGGCATCAAAAATTGGTGAAGGAGTTTGAACATCTCAAGTTACACTGTAAGGCTGTTGGCTACACAACGGCAGTAGAAAACAGGTCACACAAAGAAGGAATGTTCTGTTATCAGGCTTTTCCGGACGTGTCCACTGGGTTTTGGTGGGCTACTTTGGCAGGCCTCTGTCTAAAATTTTAATTCTCTTTCAAGATGGCTTCTACAGGTGAGATAATTACAGGCCAAACAAGACAGGATGAATGGTGGTAACAGCTGAGACAGGAACTTGACTGCCACGGCCCAGGTGTGAGCCAAGGCAGGTGCTTGTTACTTCAACTGGGATGGAAAGAGGGCTGTAATGAGAACATTACAACATTTCCCACCCCAGAAAAGTAATCTTTGTGGTAAGATATTATATATTAAAATTTACCACTTAAGGATATAATTCGGTGGCATTAATACATTCACAATCTTGTACAGTTACCATTATCCATTTGTACAACTTTTTCATCTTTCCAAACAGAAACAGCATAACTATTAAAGGACAAGTCCTCATTGTGTTCTCTGCCAGCCCTTGATAGCCGCCATTCAACTTCCTGTCTCTATGAATTTGATTACTCTAAGAATGTTGTATAAATGCAATCATATAGTATTAGTTCTTTTTAGCCTGGTTCATTTCACAAAGTGTAATGTTGTCAAGTTTCATCCATGTCGTGCCCTCAGTTAGAATTTTATTCCTTTTTAAGGCTTAATACTATTCCATTGTATTATTGACCACAATTTTTTTGGCCTGTTCATCTGTGTGGACATCTGTGTTGATCCTATCTTTTGCCTATTGTGCATAATGCAGCTATGAACATGAATGTGCAAATACTTCTTTGCATCTAGGTTGTGTGTATATGGATCAAGGACAGCTCACTTCGGTTTATTTGTAGGAGCTCCAATATTCATCTTCGCTGGACCTCATCTCTTAGCTTCCAGTGCAGATCCTATGGCCTCCCCATGCCGGCTCACATGGGACACTAAGGTGAGCTCCAGGCCTTGGACTGAATCCTTTGGATCTCTAGCATGAAGACATCCCTTTTGTATTCTTCTACACCTGACTCTGCAGGACCATCATAAGCCAATCTTGTAAATTCTTATATATTTGTGTACCTTGCATTAAATCTGTTTCTCTAGTATGCACTGACTGGTAAAGTTCCCATATTGCCACACTACAGTGCTGCCTGAAAATACCTGTGCCTTGAAGAATTGCTTGGAGAGCTTCCCAGAAGAGGAGATCTTAAAGTGAGCTAAGCATGGAGGGCAGAAATGGGATGACCACAGCTGCAGAATGATGAAGTTCTGGGGGGAATAAGCAGTGTCTTGTGACTGGGTCTTAGGATTAGAAGGAGGAATCTCTGAGTCAGAGCTGAAAAGGAGGGTGATATAGGTCAAATTAAAAGAAAGGCTGGGTGACACACACCTGTAATCCCTTCTCTAGGGAAACTGAGGCAGAATTGCTGTGAATTCGAGGCCAGCCTGGGATAAACAGTGAGTTCAAGGTCAGCCTGAACTACATAGCAAGACCTTATTTTAAAAAAATTATAAAGGGACTTGTACGCTTAGGGCTACACTGGAGACCTTGAAGCCCCCTTCATTTTCCAGATGAGAAAACAGGGTAGAAAAGTGAGAACCACTTGCCCACAGTCACTAAAGAGATGGTAGCAAAGCCAGCTAGAACTCATGACTTCTGATTATCCATCCCATCAGTTCCAGTTATACTGATATTCCCTCTTGGGTTATGACTAGACACCCTGTTCCCCTCTCATTTCAAGGTTTATCCATGTAGTAGTATGTATCCGTGCCTGTTGTAGTCAGGGGTTGTGAGAACAACTAGAATCAGGACACAAAATTTATAATATTCTTTTATGATGGTCACCTAGAGTTAACACAAGAAAGTATAGGAAATTTGTCCACAACACCAAAGACATACAATATTCAGCCAAGGGTCTGGATCCCACAGCGATGTCCTGCATGAGTCCAGATGAAAACCTAGAGCCCATGGCAATGCCTTCCACAAGCCCAATGGGAGTTCTAGAGCTCACAAGAGGGACTCATGCCAGTCTGTTTTATGGATCCATGCTGGGAGGGCCAAAAGGTTAGCAGTAGAAGCTAGAAAGTCTATGCCAGCAGGGTGAAGAAGCCGTGCTGATAGATTGAGGGTTCTATGCTGGAGCTGAGAAGTCATGCTCATAATAAGAACAAGGGCTGTCCTGAAAGCACCACAGCCATCCTCAGCGACACGGAGGCCCTGAGCTCCTCCAATGATAAGAACAGTCAAGTACATGCCAGAAAGCCAGTGTGACAAGTTTGTCCTGGAGATTAAATGGCACGTGTCTTCCCTTCTGGAGCCAGGAGGTGATGCTCAATGTAAGGACCAGGGCTCCCCCAAAGTGAACGACAGCCACTCTCACCAACAAAGTCCTGAGCTCCTCCAATGACAATGGTCAAACTCACACTGGGGAAGCTAGTCATGATGAGCTCCTCCAGGAGAACCAATGGCTCAAAATAGCAACACTTAGAGAAACCTACACCACCTCACTCACCTTCTCCATGTCTCTATTTATGCTGGCAACTTTCTTCAGATGGAACATCTATGCTCACCACCATGTTGGTTTAATTCAGTTGGAGTTAAGTTGACCACCAATTTTTAATCCATAACAGTGCTGCATTTCCTTTTTTTTTGCCAAACAATATCCCCTTGTTTGATGTATCACATTCTATTCACCCATTTGCCAGTTTATGGGTCTTTAGATTGTTTCTACTTTTTTGGCTGTTATGCACAATGTTGCTATGAACATTCATCTACAAGTTTCTGTGTGAACATGCACTGTCATCACTTGGGTATGTACTTAGAAGTGAAATTGAAAAGTCAACTTTTGTGGAGCAGCTGCCCTGTTTCCTAAAGCACTGGACCATTTTACATTCCCATTAGTGCATGAGGGTTCTATTTTTCTCATGATCTCACCAACCTTTGTTTTCCACCTTTTTTTGTTGTTGTTAATTGTGGTCACCCGAGTAGGTGGGAAGTCACATGGCATTGTGGTACTGATTTATATTTCTCTTGTGGTTAACATTTTATCAACAGAATAAAGTAAGTTTTCTAAAAATTATTAATAATGTGTATTTCTTTAAATGTAGCATTATCTGTATCCATCTTCTCTGACATTTTGTGATTCTACATTTCAAATATATCTCTTTTCTTCTGAAATTGAGAAACAACTCTGAAAACTCTGAAAGATGTCCTCAAGTATTTTTATTTTCTGTAACATCATTAACTTTTATAAAAAATTTATTTATGCTTCAAATTCATCATAGAAATATGGCTTTTCCATCCCCAGTTATGGGATTTCACTCTTTCCCTGTTAATAACAGACATGGTACTCCATATGTTACTACAGCTGAAAGCAATACATTTGTATTCAGGCCAACTAGACCTGCCCTTTGAGTGCCCAAGGAGGCTACTTACAGGCAATGGAGGCTATGAAATCCTTCTGAATTCCCTGTAGATGTGCAGAAAATCTGTACCAGGATTCACTAGAGGAACAGGTTTAATCAAAAATATATATATATGATGTATAAATATAAGGATTTACAAGGTAGGCAAACAGTGCCTGCAGAGTCAACTGTGGAAGAGTGAAGGGCCGTCTGTCTGCTGGAGATCCCGAGGATCCAGTCAAAAGTCAAAGATCTAGAGCTCACTGCAGAGTCCCATGCGAGTCACTATCAGGAAGCGTAAGTTTTCCCTGCCATACATGACCCTTCGGTGCTTCCCCAGCCTTCTTTCTGGCTGCCTCCCGGCCCTACTCACTACCTGGCCCCTACCAGCCCTGTGCCTATGCACACTGGCTCTTTTGCTTGCAATGTCCCATTCTTTAGACTAAAACTCCCTGCTTATCTCTAAAAAACCAATCTGAATTAAAAATGAATTTATTATTATTATTACAACTATCATTATTATTATTATTATTTGGTAGTGGTACTGTGATTGAGCCCAGGGCCTTCACACTGAGCTATATCCCTAAGCCTTTTTTATTTTGAGGCTCTCGCTAAGTCATTGAGTTGTCCAGGCTGGACTTGAATTTGTGATCCTTCCGCCTTAGCCTCCCAGAGTTCTGGGATTAGATGCCACTACCCCTAGCTTCTGTTTTTCCTTTATTCCAAGGGAAAAATAAAAAGGTGATGGGCCGTGCTGCTGTGTGTTCCCATTGTGTGTTCTTTGTACCACCACTCTGTAATGATCTCTTTATGAGACTCTTGCCCCAAGAACTCTGTGAGCTCCTCAGAGCAGAAAGCTCTGTCTTATCAAGCCACCTGCAAACCCAGGATCTGCCTAGTGCCTCACAGGAACACAAAAGAGCACCTAAACCTGATGGTTAGGAGAGCCAAAATGAATTCACGAAAGTATTCTTTCCAGCATATTTGTTTTTCTTAACTAGACTGGACTAAATACCAGCAGATTGGGCTGAGGGTTTAAGAGACATCCAACATTCACTTATTCCCTCATGTGACCAGATTGGACTCTGGACGTTCAGTCAGGAGGCCACTGCAGGGGTTGGGGAGGTAAAGGATGACTCAGTCAATGGGACCAACTAGCAAAAACACAGAATTTTAGTGACCTTCTGGTGATGCACCTGCAGCTTTGCTGTTAGTAAAAATGCCATTTTTCCTCGTTCTAGACAACAATGCCTTTTGAGCCATCAGTATCAACATTTTTTCCTGAGATGAAACCAGAGATTTACTGCCTTAATAACGCACAAAAGGTTGCATACAGCATGTCACATAGGGCTTATCATCTTGGATGAAGTTTATCTTAGGACTTTGGAAACTGCAGGGACTATACTCTCCACTCTTCCCTGCAGACTGTGCTACTTAAGGAACTCACATCCTGCATTGCCAGGCTCTGTGCCTGCGCTCTCCACAGTCAAGTGATCACTGGTTTCCATCCATCCAGCATGGACCTCTGAGAAAAACAAGCCGTGGTACTGGTTGAGGAATCTTTTCTACTTTGCTTGTGAAAGGCCTGGATATGTGCATTCCCTTTCATGGACTTCATCCAGAGCAAAGGCTGAGAAAATTATTAACATCTCCTTGCAATGCCCCTTCTACAGTGGGCACTCAGTAAATGTCAGTCGGTGATTGTCCTCTAACAGATAGATGGACCTGAAAGCCATGAAAAAATTGTTATCATTTTTTTAACTATCCTTTTTTGAATTAAGTGGATTAACAATCAAATGAGAGAAGAATTCTATAGGAGAAAACAGAGATTCTACTGAATATGGATTGAATAGCTACCTCCAGAAATATTCTGAAACAATCAAATAAAACCATACTTACAGAGTATATAAAATATAAACCTCACACCTTCAACTAAAACTATAATGTTCTGCTAACACATGAGTGATGTAAGTACTGCCCAAGTTTTGGGAAATGTACTTCTGAATAAAAGTACAAATGAGCTGCTGTCTTGTTTTAGCCACTTTGCCACCATCATCCTCCCTGCTTTGCTAAAAGCACCCCTGGCATGAAGATGAAATGAGAATATGATGGCTTTTTCATGGTAGAGAAGGATGAACACTGTTTTGGATTGTATGTAGATGTTTCCTCAAAGCTTCATATGCTGATAGTGGGGCTTTTGGAAGGCAGCTGGATCTGAAGTGTGTGATATGGGATTAAGGGTGTGTGATAACTGAATGGGTTTAGAATTGTTCTGGGTGTGGATGTTGGGAGTCCCACCCCGGGTGTGGGTAACACCGATCAATAGGCTTGTAGCCTGGAGAGAATATAAAGGGAGTGAGGGAAGGAAGACCAGGGTCATTGCTACTGCTTCCTGCTTCCTGCCTGCCCTACTGTGAATTCCTCTGTCGTGCCACTCTGCCTTGGGGCCAGCTGACTCTGGGCTAAAACCTCTACAAACTGTGAGTTAAAATAAACCTTTAATCTTGAGGTGGGTATTCTGTCTCGCTGATGACAAAAGTATCTAACACAGAGTTAAAGCATTGTTTTAAGAAGCCAATCGCACTGTCTCTCAATAGGACTTTGATGAGATGAAATATTTGTTGAGATTCTACCTCTAGTGCCAAGTAGAGATGGGGGTGCAGAGTTACTTAGGAAACAGACCTTGTCTCCTGTGGTGAGGAGAGGAGGTGGCAGAGGACACCTCAAAGGGCACACACAAGGCCAGGATGTGGACAAGAGCAAGACTCCAACAATAGCTAAGCCAAACAGGGGATGGAGGGATGCCATCAAATGGGTGGGGAGCAAAGGAGAAAGGATCTGCTTTAGATGGAGTGTTATACAGGTGAAAGGAAGGTGTGGAGGATTTCTGCCCATAGTAGCACTGGCATAAATCCGTCTTCAGTATCAAGTAGTAGGATAAGGCTTCATAAATCTGTCAAGGGAAAGGAAAATGGAGGGTAGGGCCTAGAAGAGGGAGCCAGGCTGGGGCAGCATTGTAAAAGGAGGGAGACAGGTTTGGAGGGACGTCCCTATGGCAGAGAAAGTCTGAGCTGGTTAAAATGTATTTGAAGAAAACTGTAAAACTACCTGAAGAATGAAAGAAGACCCACGATTAAAAGAAGCCTGAAAGGGGGCTGGGGATTTAGCTCAGCGGCATAAGTGCCTGCCTTGCAACAGTGCAGTCATGAGTTTGATCCCCAGTAACAGAACAAAACAAGCCTGAAAGGAGATTCTACTCTGGAATAGAATGTTTGATATCATCAAATATGGAGTCAATCCATATTGACTTCGATTTTAAACATAATTGCAAAACCCCAAGAGAATTTTTGTTTTTTTTTTTGGAACTTGATAAACTATTCTATGGGTTACTTGAAAGAACAAACAAGTAAAAATAGCTACCAGAATCTCAGAAGAGCATGGAGAAGGTGCCAAGCCTCTAGGATGTGAAAACATGCCAGAAAGTGACAATAATTAAATCAGTTGGCACCAGTGGAGCATTAAGAGGTGAGACCCAGGATAGATCCTAGAAGTGATGCGTATGCCTGTTGCAGACCACTTGATTTGAATTCTTGTTCTGCTACTTCTCAGCTGCTGCGTCTCATGCAAGTCTCAATGTTCCCAGTGTGGGGATGGTGAGAAGATGGAAAAAGAGGACAAGAGTCAGAATACAGAAAACTGAGGCTGTGTGGAGCCCTCTCTCCTGTTGGGAAGGACGGAAGGAAGAGGAAGGAGGAGGAGCAGAAGGAGCGAGAGCTCCAAAGGCTGCAGCACGTTTATTCAGACACTGGGGAGGTTGCGAATCACGTGAAACCTGTCCCCTAATAGATTATTCCCGTGACCTGTCTCAGGCACCTGTGTTTTCGAGGCTGCCCTTGCTCCAGCCCTGCACATGGTGGAGCCCCAGCTTTGGCAGCTCCCCACACTCGGCTGTAAGAATCCGGACAATTTCTACATCTATGGGAATGAAGTGATCTTACCCACCTTATAGAGTTGGTTTGAATGTAAAATGAGTCAATGCCAAGTGCTTAGAACAGTGTCTCGCACACAGTTCATGCTCAATCTATTTTATTTTCTTTTGTGGTCTTTCTGAAATGTAGAAACAAGTTATAGTATTCATACCTACTACAAGCATGTTTATTCATGCATTGTCCTTTCTAAATGTGTTAAGTATTTTTTCCATTTAGCTAATTTCTTTTTTCATCCTTTAAGTGATTTATGTTATTCATTTTTAAATATAGATTCAGTTTATTTAAAATTTTTTTTTCAAATTCATTTTATTTCAAAGAGAGAAAAAAAGAAAATTTCAAAACTCATCAATCATGGGGCAACAATGGTACATACATTGCACATTGGCATCCTTAAATCATTTACCTACAGCACAAGACATCTGCATTCAATTGTCTGAACAATACAAGCATAGATCTTTCTCTTCAATGAACTCAGAAATCAGTAGTGTAACTATCTTAACTATTTTTATATACATATATAAACATATACATATGTTATTTCAGCTTTTCACACTAGTGAGATGATAAAATGTTTACAAATGCATGTTTGATTTATTTCACTTATGAGTATGGTGTCAAGTTGCATCCATTTACCTATAAAAGTCTCCAGTTTATCCTTCTTTATGGCTGAGTAGTACTCCATTGTATAAAAATACCACATCTTTTTTATCCATTCCTCAGTCAGTGAGCATTTAGGTTGTTTCCAAGATCTAGCTATTACAAATTGTGCTGCTATAAATGGCTGTGGTATGACATTTTTAATCTTTTGGGAAGATACCAGAAAGGGAATAGTTAGTCCTAGTTTTTTTAAGGAAACTCCACAGGGATTGCACCAGTCTACACTCCCACCAACAGTGTGAGCCCCTCCAGCATTTGTTATTGGTTGATTTCTTGATAATAGCCATTCTTTCTGGAGTGAAGTGGAATCTCAGTGTTGTTTTAATTTGCATCTCTCAAATGACCAGTGATGTTGAACATTTTTTCACATATTTATTTGCTGTTTGTATTTCTTCATCTGAGAAGTGTGTATTCATCTCAGATGCCCATTTTTGGAATGGGTCTTTAAATCTGAAGGACTGATTTTTTTGAGTCCTTCGTATGTTCTCAATAGTAATGCTTTGTCTGAGGTACAGCTGGCAAACATTTTTCTCCACACTGGGTTGTCTCTTCATTCTGTAGGTGGTTTCCTCTTACTGTGAAAAAGCTGTGCAATAGGATGAGATCCCAGTTGTTGATTTTTTGTGATATTTCCTGTGTAATCAGGGTTTTGTTCATAAAGTCTTTGCCTACACCAATACCTACTTAGATAAATATTTGCCTTTAAGTTGCAAATATATAGCACCTTGTTGCTTAGAAAAAGTGTTGTTTTGTATATGTTTACCAACCTAGTTCTCAGAGTCCTTTAGTAATAAATGTGGTTTTTAAAAGTACTTGGCCCTGCTGAGTGTGTGGCTCACGCCTGTAATCCCAGCACTCAGGAGGCTGATGCAACAGGATTGTTGTGAATTCGAGGCCAGCCTGGCCTACAGAGTGAGCTTAAGGTCAGCCTGAACTGTATCTATTTGGACTATATTAATGGACTATTTTTACATAGCCATTCAAGTAGATTGAAGAACAACATTTGTATTAGCAGATTAGATCAATTTTTTCTCTAAAACATGTCTATCAGACCTAAATCAGTGGTCATTTTAAAATCATTAATGTTGTGAAGACTGTAGCAATATTCAAGTAACCAAAATAAAAGTTCTAAAAACAATTACAAAGCTATTTTATTTATATACAGCTTCCTTTTGTGGACTTTAACACCCTCGCTCCCATTTTTAAAGGGACAGACTTCTGAATCATTGCTGCCTAAAAATGTAATTTTGCAGAAAAAATTAAAGAGAACTTCGGATTAAATGTTTCCTTACCAACATAACCAAGGTGTGTAAAATAAACCTAAAGGATTACAGTCTTTTACCATGAAATATTTTCACTGAGATCCTAGAGAAGACAAACCTTCATCAGTTTCCTTCACTTGTGCTAATGGCATATCCCTGCTGCTGAGTCATGGGCATAGCCTTGTGCTTCTTTGAAGGCAAAAACTGTATTTTAACACATTTTTGCAAATCTAGCCCCCCCTTATCTGTGGCACATTGTATATACCTCAAAGTATTTATTTAGTGAATATGCCCAGTCTTCCCCAAAGAATTGGAAGGAAATTTTACTCTGTAATGTTGACATTTTAAGAGCACTATGAAATATTGTTATGAAAATTAAGTATTATCTTTCAAGGTCTCTATCAAATTGGCAGAAGCAGCTTTGCAATTAAGTGTGGCAATTGCTTATAGGAAGATAAATGCTTCTAAAATGTTGGAGAATTGTTTTTATGATTGGCCTCAACATTTTTCCTATAATCTAATTCATATTACTGTATTTGTATTAAAGTGAACCCAGGTCACTTAATCTTTTGGGAAGATGAATGCTAGGTAAGTAACCTATGGCTGAGCTCCATACCCAGCCTTCACAACAAGCCTTTCATGGGAAGAACAGTCCGGGGAAAATATTCAAGAATGCCATCTGCAAATGTATTGCAGTAAACCATTGAAGTATTGTGAATTCGCAGAATTTTCAGTGTATATTCCAGTGTAATTGCAAGAATAGAATACAAGACCAAAAACCATGTGTTTTCTCATTACCTGCCTTTGGACAACACCTCCTTGTCTACAAACAACTCCGGGATGTCAGCGAGTAGACAATTCACTGCTGTTTACTTGTGCTAATGGAAAGCTGTCACATAGATAATCCAAAAAGGTATTTATTTGTTTCATCATTTTTGGCACTGCTGCATATCCTAACTACTAAATAAGTGTGATCAAATGTGAATGTATCTAAATGGTCTTTTTAGCCTTTGTTCTGGCGCAGACAGTTGTATAAGGATCTTTTGTAGTTCTGCGAAACTGTGTTTCGTGCTATCAATATTGAAAAGGATATATTTCTAAATTTCTAGCTTCTGTCAAAACCCTTTAGAATTCTTTAGAAATTGTTAATGGAGTTATCTAATCGCATAGCAAGACAGAATGAACTGTACACAGTGCCCAACAGAGGAAGAATTTGTATTTAGTGAATGTTGAAAGACCTAGATTTTGCTGTCACTTTGGCCAAAACACCTAAAATGCCTCGAACTTTCCCTATTTGTGAAATGAGGATTTGGATAAATGGTCTCTTAGGGATCTTCTTGCTTCACAATTCAGTTTCAAGCTTTGTGGTACAGCACTTGCTTATCATGCAGGGGGCCCCGGGACTATAAACCAAAACAAAACAAAATCTATCTTCTTAAGTCACCTTTGTGTGAGGCAATAAACTCCTGTTTTTAACATAGTATGAACATAACAAAAATTTTGCAGCTGACTATTTCTCTTTTAAATTTCAAATATTTCTATTTTATTAGTTTCAGGAATCCAGTAAGTCTAAATTCATTCTACCCATTAATACCCACCATGGTTTCATAGCTTCGGTAAGAGTCCTTCACAGTCTTAACTTCCAGACTGAAAGGCTACCTCCATAAATGGCCTGTTCTGCTCTTGGTCACTTCTGATACTGCTTTCTTCTACTTATTTTTTTCATATGAAGGGCAATAAGCAAACTTGCCTTATGTAGGTAAGGAATGAATTTTTATGTTTTATTTTTTATAATGGTTTGTAAAATTCTTGGCTTAATTTCCAAACCCTTTCTTAATATTTTATAGATACTTTTGATGGTCACCACTCATTGTACTGGTAGCCTAGAAGATCTTTTTCTGAATGTAGATAAAACATGAGACTATCATACTCCTAGCTTTAATCAGTTGCCCCCTGGAATATAATCTCAGAATTTCCTGTCCCTCATCTGTAGGTCACTTCTGTCCTCTCACAAAACTGTGACTTACTGGGTATGGTGTTGCACCTATAATCCCAGCATTTGGGAGGCTGAGGCTGAAGGATCACCATAAATTTGAGGCCTGTCTGAGTTACATAGTGAGTTCAAGACAAACTACATAGCAGGACCCTGTCTCAAGAGCACAAAAACGTAACAAAAACTCTAGTTTGCCCTGTTCAGCTAGCTTTACATTCTTAAGTAAATATATCATCCTTCATGTCTAGGTTTACCATACATTTTAATATGACAAGCCCTAGAATAGATTACTGGGAATCCGACATCTTCTATGTCTTTATTTTCAGTTTAAGTAGTTTTGGACTCAGCAACTACCTGAATGAAACTGAATTCCCAGTTTTGGAAGTCACACAAGCCATAGCACAGCTCCATGATCTATAGGCTAGCCTGTGCATTCACTGTGATTTTCTTCTGTTCTGTGTTCTTTGTGCTCTGGCATTTGGGGTCTTGCTGACCAGAAAGAAAATGCCCCAGCAGGGTTAGCTAATTCCTAGAGACAGTAAATGGCTCTCTTTACATTTCCTGTGCAAACCAATCAACCCAGATCCTCCAGCTCTTATACTCCAGACCAATGTTCTCCTATTTTGATCACTTGAGTACCATGTACCAGAAAACTACAGACAGCTTCAGCATTCAGTAATTATTTAGATTATCCAATCCTAGGCTTCTTAGTCTGCCTTGCCAGAAACTGCAAAAAAACCTGTGCCTATGTTTTTGCCTTGTTCTGCCTTCTGTCCAAACCTGGTGCATCTCTGTGTGGCCTGCATGATGTGCATTGGATCTGGTTGTTGTTTCCTGCAGTACTGGGGATCAAATCAAGGGCCTCACACAGGCTATGTAAACAATTTGTCACTGAGTTATACTCCCTAACCTTGCACTGTTTTTCTAGAATAACTAGTATCTTACAAGTCTGTTATGCTTTCTTGAGACTGAGTTATAGACTATTGCCCTCAGTGGCAGTCATTCTGTGGTCCTCACCATATGTCCCCCAAAGTTCAGATGTTAGTCTTGACCCCCTGTGTGGGGTAATAGGAGGTGGAGCCTTACAGGAAGTTCTGGAGTTGTGAGGGCATTGCCCTCATAAGTGGACAAATGCTTTTATTGGGAATAGATTCACTCCCTCTTGCTCTCTGCCTTTCTGCTATGTGATGATGCAGAAATTCCTTGCCAGATGCTAACACTTTAATCTTGAATTTCCCATCTTCCAGACAGGTGAAAAAGATTTCTCCTTGTCACAAACTATATAGTCTGCAGTACTGTGTTACAGTATGAGATGGACTAACATGACATGCCTGAATGATAATACAACCTGTATTTTAAAACATCCAGTTAGAACAATTCTTAGGGCCAAATGTTTATTATTTTGTAAGGTAGAAATTTCAGCAGTGCACTAGGAGTAAAGTTTTCCTACCATAAGCTGAAACCTGTTACTCCACACCCCTCAACAATTGGTGCTATTTCTGCATCCAGCACAACAGAGAATAAATCTTTTTTTCCCCCAAGCAGTGAACCATTAGACACTTGGACATATTTACAATTGTTTTTGTTGAAATATCTTATGGGAATCTCATGAATTTATGGACGCTTTTGGGCTTTATTTCTATTCCCCTTCCTATGATTAGCATTTCACAAATTATTCTAGCTTCAGTGGTTAGTGGGTTGAGTATTTAACTAACATTTCTAGTTTTCTTAAGGATCATTCACTCATAGATTAATAAGCAGGCAAAAATCTCAGCACTTGTAGCCTTTGCGGGTTCTTCAGTGACCTAAATTTATAGAGTGCAGCATCTATGAGAAGTGGTCTGCTCCACAGGCCTCTGGGGCACTGACTTCCCTCAATCTGGAGCCTGGGTGCACAGCTGCGTGCCATGCCATCAGCTGTTTGAATCCTTTTAAGTAAATCACTGTGAAACACACTGCACCCTGTAACTACCTGAGTTGATATTCTGCAGCCTTTTAGGTTTATATGTATGGATGTAAATTTCATTGCTGTCCAGCATGTAACCTTATTTCCAGAGCTTGTCTATTTGTTAAAATTATTTTTAAAGAAGGCATGGTGGCACATGCCTGTAATCCCATCATTCTGGGAGGTAAAGGCTGGGAAGATCATAATTAGTGACTTTGGAAGAAACTGTCTGAAAATAAAAAGTTGAAATGTAGCTTAACGACAGCTCTGGGCTCAATCCCCAGTCCTGAAAAAAAAAAAAAAAAAAAAAACATAAAGAAAACACTACTAGTTTCCTGTAATCTTATTCCCAAAATATATTTTGGTATTTGTTAGATTTTTTACTATGCATAAAGCTCCAGGTTTTAAAAAATGAATCAGACTATACACAGAGATGTTTAACATCCTGTATTTCTCACTCATCAGCATGTTTTAGAGTCAGACTTATTCTAATTAGCAAAGTTCTTTGAGGGCAGGTGATCTTTAAGTTTTTATGATACACAACACATAACTGATTTGGTTCTTGAATGATTACATTGTAGTGATTCCTATGTAATTACAGATTACACATTTCAGCCAACAACGCAACAATTTTGTCTTAAAATTCCTGTATTGCTTTTGGATGACTAGTATGACTCACATTTCTAATTATATCTAACATTATTCTGTATTCTACTTGCTTTAATAATTTTGGTCCCAGTTGTTTTAAAAGAGCAAATTGGAAGGGACTCTTAGATAAATGAAAAAAAAATAGTTAATTGATTTTTTTACATCCTCACTCATTCACCTGAAATGCCCAGTCAGCTCCCAACAGTACTTCCCTGCCAGGTTACAAAAGTAATGCAAATAAATGTTAGCAGTAGTTGGCTGTATTCCATTCATGAGTACCATGCTTGGGTATATCTGTGTACAGGAAGATTCCAGTTAGATTACATATTCTCCATCTCACAACCTTAGTGTTTTTGTATTTGTAAATTCTTGATTTAATATAGTTCGCTACTTTCAAGATTTCACAATTCTAGCTATGTTTCTCATGTTTCTAGACTTACATAAGAAGCAAAGAGATGAGTAAAATGTCATGCATTTGTCAGTCTTTTTGATATAGTAAAATTCAAATTATCATTTTGTACCATTTATAAATTAATTCATAATTTTTAATTCAAGTGGAAAACATTCCAATCTTATCTAATGAGTCAAAGGCAATAAAAAGTCAAATTTTCTTTTTCTGTTTTAAATAAAATCAATATAAACTGATGATTATTTTCATTTTACATATTTTACATTCCATATCAACTGCAATGTTTAAACACTTAAATACAGAAAGTAAAACATTAATTTTCAGTAAGTGTGTAAAGCTACACTAGGGTAGACAAATAGAGTATTACAATATTCAGAATCAGTGGACAAATAGACTATTACAATCAGTGGACAGGCTGGGTGTGGTGGCACATACCTATAATCATAAAACTCTGGCTGGGTAAGACAGGAGGATCTAAAGTTCAAGCTCAGCCTAGATGACTTAGTAAGATTCTGTCTCAAAATAATAAAGGACTAAGGATATAGCTCAGTGCATAGGCCCTGGATTCTAAGCCCCAATACACTTACCCTTAAAAGAAAAAAGCTAGAATAGGAAGATGACAGAGTCAGTGGACAATGTTTATTCAGCCAGAAATAAAAGGAAATGTTTATGTGTCAAAATACAAGAATGTTTCCCATCCTATCTACATTTATGGATAAGTGCCGTTCGATGTGTAAGCTCTGTACGCACATCATACTAATGTCATCCTATTGGCTGAAATGCTTTAAAATTTCTCCTACATCAATGAACTTTTAAAAGTACTTTTTTTTTTTAAAGTTTCAATCTACAAAAAAATGGAAAGATTCTCACTATGCCCTCTTCTAGTTTCTTGCTATTAACATCCTACACTGGTATATACATTTGTTACAATGAATGAATACAAATATTGGTACATTACTAACTGAAGTCCACGGTTTATCCAGGCTTTAGTTTCCACCTAATGAGCTTTTGGTCTAGCTGGATCCCATCCAGGACACCACATTACACTGATTCTTCATGTCCCTGTAAGCTCCCTGCCTGGGGTATGTAGTTTCTCTGACTTTCCTTGTTTTTGAAGATTCTGAGAGTTTTGAAGCACACCATTGAACAATATGTAGGATGTTCCCCTTATGAAATTTGTCTGATGTTTACCTCATGACTAAAGTTACAATTCCAGCATTTTGGGAGGTTGAAGCAGTAGGATAATAAATTTAAGCCTAGCCTATAAAATTTAGTGACTTAGTGAGACTGCCTCAAAATTTAAAGTAAAAAAGGACTGGGAATATACCACAAGGTGAAGGTCCTGCGTTTAATACCCAGTATTGAAAAAGAAAAAGATTGGCTTTTAAAAACATAACTAAACAGCTAAGTGATAAAGATCTTGCCTAGTATGTATGTGTAGTCTCTGGGTGATGGTCAAGTTTAAAGGTGGGAGGTGGTAAAAGAATTTAAAAATGAACCTGGTGTGGTAGAGCAGGCCTGTAATCCTAGCATTTGGAAGGCTGAGGCAGGAGGACTGATACAAGTTCAGGACCAGCCTGGGCTACAAAGTGAGTTTAAGAGAAGCCTGAATTGCAAGGTGAGACCTTGACTAAAACGGGAAAAAAAAATTTTAAATGAGCGAAATATGTTACCTGTACCAATTTCCTCAAACAAGCAGCATTATTCTATATTAAAAACATGCACTAAAAACAAAGAGGTAGATAACATCAAATCACTTTAATATACTTGCTCAAGAAAGTATGTTCTTTATGAATTAAAATTACTATGACATAAAGTCAGATTAAAAAAAATAACACTTAACTAATTCAATTCCACATAGTAAAATGTGTGATTTTGTAACATGTAAAGTAAACCTGTTACTCAAGGATATTTTCAAAACATATTGTCACATTTTATCTACCAAATAATAACACTGTGCAGGATTTTTCTAGCTTATGAGTAAAAATACTGTCTTAGAGCCTTAGAAAATTTTTATCAGGCAATCTTTCTCAAAAAATCCTCTCCTGAGTAGTAGCCTCAAACTTCAGTATGTATCAGGTCTGCCTGAGTGCTCAAGAAGATGCCTGGTGCCAACCCCAGCAGTTTCTGATTTGGGGATCTAGGTTGGGGCCTCAGGCACAGTATGAAAACCACTGCTTCAGGGACAAGGAAACTGCATTTATTCGGTGTATATGATAATCAAGATGTTTTACACACATTTCTGATTAACTAATTACACAACCTTAATAAGTCAGTATATTACCCTTTTATAAGTGGAGAAACCTGGAGCTTGGAGGCACTGAGGAGCTCACTTGATGGTATTAGACAGCTGAACTCTAATTCAGATCTCTATCCATTTCTAATGCCTTTGTTTTTTCCAGCACAATATATAATGTACTGCTTCTTGTGGATAAAAGGAATAAACATACGCATGCTGGGCATGCTTATTTGAAAAGAGAATATACCTAAACAGGTGATTAGTTCAGTTCCGTAGGGGGTTAACTGAGGATAATGACTCACTGAAAGCTAGGTCACAGAGAGGACTCACTTATACAGTATTTAAACTTGTAAAATAATCAAGGGTGAAATGAATTTACTGTATACCAACAAAACAGGAAGAATGCATTTATATAGCACTGAATACTCTTTAATTGCTATTGTTATGCCTTGTAGAAAACACAGATTTAAATAAAACTTCTTGAAAGAATAGTCTCATTTAAATTTAAAGCATCATACTATATGCCTGCCAGTGTAAACTACACCATTACTTACTCTGGTATTGAAATTACACAGCATGACGGTCTTCAACAAAATGCTAATCATTACTGTTTATCTCCTTTCACAAAGCAAATCAAAAGCAATGATATGACACAACAAAATAAGCAATTTAAGTGTTAAGAAAAGTGGTACATTAACTTGATAAACAGGTCACCAAAAATGAAGTTGCCAGCAATACTAATTTCTGCCAACTGTTACAGTGTATATAAACGAGGACAGAGACACTCAATTACTGGACTATACACTTAAAATAATTAATGAGGTCTAAATTTCAGAATAACAAAAAACTACCAACTCTACATCTCTATAATACAAATATTTTATATAAGAAAGTCTCTTTTAAATACTTATATACATATCATTATGTAATACTGTTAAACCCATAGTTCCCTTTATTTAAATAAGAATTAAATAAATTGCTCAAAATGCTGATTTTTATATCACAAAGCGTAAGTATTTTAAATCAAAACTTTTGGGTGTATAGTGAATATATTGGTTCCTTAGACAACATTAACAAGCAAATTTTTAAGAATATATTTTCATCTAGAGATCAGGTAAAGCTTTATTAAATGGTAAACACTTTTGACAGTGCAGAAATAGAATATTCAAAAGCAAATACATTCAAAAGATCTGCTGTTCAAATAGTATTTTTTCAAAACCAGGTGGAGGAGTATGATAAAATTCACTGAACTGGCAATCCAAAATTGCACTGTCGTCAACTAGAGGACAGAAAAAGAAAGAAACCAAATTAGAAGCAAACATCTTAATCTGAAGGAATACATAATTTTAAAGTTAACTGTTTTCAGGCTATGGATAAGTGCATGTAACTATGTGTGGTACACTGGGTTTCATCCCCAGCATCACAACAAAATTTTAAGAAAATATAATACTGTTTTCCTAAAATCCTAAGATTAATAGGCAAAAAGAATAACTATTTGCTGTCTGGATTATAAAATGTATTAGGTAAAAACAGCTACAACACAACAAAATTTAACAGAACACTACAAGGATATTAATCAAAACATTACTAATAATTATTCTAAGCTGGGCTCAATGATGCACACCTGTATTTCCAGCTCCAAGAGGCTTGAGACAGAAAGATTCCTTGAACCCAGGAGCTTGAGATCAGTCTAGATAATGTAGCAAGACTCAGTCTCTTAGGTACAAAAAGTAATAATATTATCTCTAGATGGTAGAAAATACAAGTGAGCGTTTTGGTATTTGCCTATTGTATTTCCTCAATTTTATACAATTAAGATATACTTACAAAATATTTTGAAAAATTTATAGATTCTTGGGAAGTTGCAAACATTCTACAGGGAGTCCCGTGTATGCTTCATACAGTTTGTCGTGGTGGCAACATCTTACAGAACATCCAAACCAGGAAACTGATATTCATATGCTACTGTGAACGCACTACAGGCCCAATTCAACTTCTACGTTTTTACCAGCATTTGCTCAAGAAAAATGAATGTGTATGTTTGTACAAAGACTTACTATGTAGTTCACGCTGGCCTTGAATTTGTTATGTAGCCCAGGCTAGCCTCAAACTCTCAGTGATCTTTCTGCCTCAGTCTCCTAAGTAGTGGAATTACAGGTGTGTGTCACCATGCCCGGCTTAGTCATCACTTTTTAATAACACTTCATTGGTCTTTCTCTCCATAGGTTGAGTTTAAGAACAGAATGAATAAATAAGGGGATTGTTCTAGGATTAGGAATGGAATGGAGGACAAAGGGTAAGGAATTTAGGTTTTATTTTTATTTTAGTCCAGGCTACTAAAGTGTTTGGTTTAACTGCATTGATTTATCAAATTCAATTTATGAAAAAATATAATTCATCACATATAATGTACTATCTATAAATCTACTCCATTAAAAATAATGCTAAATAAAAGAAGCACTTTATTTATTTATTTATTTATTTATTTATTTATTCTTTGGTAGTGGGTATCGAACTCATGACCTTGTGCTTGCCAGACAGGCGCTTATGCCACTGAGCTAAACCCTTGGCCCTAAAAGAAGCACTTTAGAATAATTTTATTTTGTATACATATGTATTAGTATGTGTGGAACACTACATACTCAATCATTCTACTGATAGTTATTTCATTTCTCAGGCTAAACTATTTAATATGCCAAGCTACATTTTCATTTATTTAAGTAAGCAAAGGAATTACTTTAGGCTTATGCACCACGGAACAACACTAACCAAACAATTTAAAGCACACTTTTACATAATATAATTGAAAGATAATTTTTTAAAAATCCATTTTATTTTAAGGATAGAAGAGGAAGAAAGAAGAAAGTAGAAAGTAGGAGAAGGAGGAGGAAGAAGAGGAAGAGGAGGAGGAGAAGAAGAAGAAGAGAAGAAAAATTAAATAAAATTTCAAAACAAGTCAATCTGGGGGCAACATACGTTGGAAAGGTAATTTTTGAGCCAGGTGTGGTGGCACACAACTGTATTGCAGCTGCTCCAGAGACTGAAGCAAAAGGATTGCTAGCTCAAGGCCTGCCTGGGCAAGTCAGTGAAACCCTATCTCAAAAGTTTAAAAAAAGGGCTGGGACTATAGTTCAGTAATAGAATATTGTGAACCTCTGGATTCAATTCCCAGTAGAGACAAAAAATAATTTTCAAAGTAATTTTAGCAGAAAAGACTAATGAAAACCTTAACAAAAAAAGTAAATCACAAGCCTTCATTATTATCATATCATTAAATATTTATATTTGTTATTGCATACTTTTTCTGACATCCCAGTCTGTCATTGCTACACTTCTGTCTTTATTGTAAGTTACCACAAAAGTTGTTAGTTTTTACTATGACCCAAATACAAGACCCAAAGTAACTAAATAAGAAAATATTTTAAAGTGACTAAAACCACAAACAGAAAAATCATACACTTACTGATTTAAAGTTGAGAGCATAAAAAGAATGGAGTGATGAGAGTATTGTGGCTATTTTCTTTTCCCCAAAGATACACAGAGCTGGTGTGTTGGCACATGCCTGTAATCCCAGCTACTTGGGAGGTTGCAGCACACGGATTACAAATTTGAGGTCAATTAGGGCAATTTAGCAAGATGCTGTCTCAAAATAAAAGAAGGGCTGGGGTGGAGTTCAGCACTCATTGAGTTCAGTCCCCACTACCTCAAAAAACAAAAAGTGAGAAACAAAAACAAAAGATACACTGTTCTTTTTAGAGATAAACAAAATATTTATGAACAAAATGATAGAACATCTGGCATTTGCCTTAAAAAATATAAAGATGGAGGCAAAGAACAGAGGTGTGAGTAGATGAAATCTAAATGGCTACAAGATAACTGTTTCAAGCTGGGCCTTGGGTGTATGAGGGTTCATTATAGCATTCTCTTATGTACCTGTTTGAAGTTTTCTATAATAAAATTTAAGGTAGTTAAGTGGTGTAGAATCATCTCTTAAGCAACCCACTTGCTGGAGGACACATTTGTACCAAAATGATAGCACTTATGGCTACCAAAAGCAAAACCATCAATACAAAACTGTCCTAAATTACAATTTCTCTCAGAAGAAACATTTAGGCAATTTTATAAAGGCAGTCAATGCTAAATCTACATAAAATTCCTATTCCCAGTTCCAAAATACTCTGCATTTCTTGGTCATTTAATCCTTTTTAATATTTGGTAGAAAAAGCCTTGCAAAATCAGTAAAAATCTTTGAATACATATGAATACATGATGAGTAAGAGAATATAACTATCGCCTATTTAAGCATTGTCACTGTTAAGCAAGTTTCTTAATGTGGGAAATAAATAGTGGTGCCTTGGTTCAGGAACTTAATAATTTGCATGATTCTGGTTGCAAACTAAATTGAACACAAACCAAATCAAACTCAATAGTTAGATCTGATGTGGATGTTACAGGGAAATTTCAGTTTTTATCCAATTTGGTTTGTGATTAGAATCACAGGAAGAAGTTCGTGAATTGAGGTACCACTGTATTAACCTTTAATTCTGTAAAAAGGGAACTGAATAGACTACTGAATACATTCCGTACATATAAAAAGGTCCTAATACCAACTTGTCCAGACTTAGGAAAGACTTATACAATTAATATAAATGTCTAAAGCTAACACATATCTAATAGTATATAAGAAATATTTTAGCTTACCATAAACAACTGGGTACACTGTCCCTCGTATGCCTGATGCTGGACAATGCATGTTTTTTCCATTCAAATATACATTTAATTCTACATGGTCATATGTAATACCCTATGAAGGAAAGAAAAGTTAAAAAGGATAAAAATATAAATGTTCCATAAATACCTCAGCAGCCAGGTATCAATGATTGGGAAGCATGGAAACACAAAACCGTTGCACAAGGTTATGGTAGTTTCATTAAAGGTTTACAGTTTGCTAGAATTCCACTAGAACTAAGCTTAAAGATGTCAGTAGTGGCCAAGGGTAGCAGTGAACACCTGTAATGTTAGCACTTTGAGAACCTCAACTTTGAGCCTGGCCTGGGCAACCTAGCAACTTACGAGAGATTCTGTCTTAAAATAAAAAAATGTAAAAGGGCTGGAGAAACAGCCGAGTGTGAAGATACAGCCCTATGTTCAATCCCTAGTAATACACACATGAACACACAAACACAGTAGTGTTTCTATGGAGACAAAAGATCAGGAACACCCCCGAAATCCACAATATATATTCTATTTTGAATATAAGGTGATATAAATGCTACATACCACAAACAGAGACACTTAAAACTCATTAAGAAAATACTGCTCTCGATAGGATTTGACCTTAAGGAAGGAAAGCAGGTTTCACTAATAGGGCTTAGTGTATACATGTTCCTTTTCTCAAATTGTGAGGAAACATCTTTGGATAACTTATTTCCAAAAAACAAATCATATATTTCTGACTCTCTTTACTCTGGCCTCAAACATGTCAAGTATTTTACTAAGGTAAAATTAATATTTACAATAAAATATGACTGGTAGCTAGTGTCAAGTTAAAAAATAGAAAACAACAACTCCAAAGATATCAAACAAATGATGGGAAAAATATTACTTTATATAGCATTAATAGTAAAAAAAATCACAATTAGTAATAACTGTTATTAAAATGCTGAAAAATATGACAGGCCCTATTATGAACCAAATAATATTCTAGACACTTCATATTTACTAATGTAATCCTTACAAGAGAGGTATCCTTAACCCCATTTTAGCAGTGAGGTAGATAGAACACTAAGGTTAAGTAATTTACCTAAAGTTTTACAACTAAAAAGTAGCAGAGCTGAGGTCTAAATCAATTCATTTTGGCTTCAGAACACCTGTTCTTAATCTGAAATATGAAATGTTTCAAATTCTGAAAGTTCTTGAGTGTTGACATGCCACAAGTAGAAAATTCCACACCAGACCTCTAAACACAAGTATACTAAAAAATGTTGTATAGCTTATCTTTGTGCTATATGTAAAAGGTATAAGTGAAATTTTATAAATGAATTTCATGTTTAGGTTTGGGTCCCATCCCTAAAATATCTCATGTGTATGCAAATAATCTAATATTCAAAACAATCTGGTATCAGAAACACTTCTGGTTCTAAGCATTTCAGATAAGAAATACCAACAAGACATCTTTCCTTTAAAGAATTAAGGCTTGATAACAGAGATATTCAATAGATAAATCATCAGAGACCAAGAAAACACTCACCTCAAGTATTTTTGAATTGGATATCAAAGGCTTTTTAGTGGTATAAAAAGATCTCATAAGTCATCTAATTTGGGGGAGGGGTGCTGAGGATTAAATTCAAGGCCTTCACATCCAAGTCATATCCTCAGGCATTTTTTTTTTTTTTTTTAGGCAAAGTCTTTGTTATGGTTTATATCTAGATGTCACCTCAGTGCCTCATGAGGTAATGGGGTTAGGCTTTTGGAGGTGACTGGATCCTTGGCAGGTGGTCCCAGATTAATCCACTGACGGGTTTATACTTAGTGTGAAATGGTGGGGGGTGAAGCCTGGTGGGAAGAGGTAGGTGGTGGGGGCATGGCCTGGAAGGATATATAGCCCTCCTCTTCCCTCGATTCCTTCTCTGCTTCCTGCCAGCTGTGCCATGAACTACTTCTCCTCTGTCAAGTCACCCTGCCTTGGAACCAGTCAACTACGGACTGAAACCTCTACAAATTGTGAGCCCAAATAAACTTTTTTCCTTTAACTTGTTGGTATCAGGTATTTCATCCTAGTAATGAGAAAGTAAGACAGTTTTACTAAGTTGCTAAGTACTAAGTTGTACTGGCTGGGCTCAAACTTGTGATCTTTCTGCATCAACCCAGAGTGCCAAGATTACAGGCATGTTCCTCCATGACCAGCCTAAAGGCTAAATAGTTTGCGCTCTTGACTATAACTTTTTTATTTTTATTTTTTGCAGCACTGGAGATTGAACCCAGGGTTTCTTCACTGAGCTAAATACGCAGTCCTTTTCCACTTTTTTGAAATTTTGAGACACGGTCCCCTAATTCACTAAGTTGCACAGGCTTGGCTGGAACTCTCATCCTCCCTGCTTTAGCCTCCTACAGCGCTGGAATCACAGGTGTGTGCCACCACCGTATAGTTCTAACTCCCTCCCTTTCCAGGTAAGAGAGCATAGGTCCAGAAATCCAATGTAGTACCTGCTAAGAAGAATTCTCTAAATTTAGGGTTAGATTAAATAGTGATTAATAGTTAAGAAATACTGAGAAAGATAAATAGTATATGGATTGTCTTTTAGTATATATTTAAACATAATAGTAATAAAGTTAACGGATGCCTGCAATTAGTTTTTTAAATAAAGAGGTCTCTTTTCATTTAAACACACACACATATAATCACATAAAAAAGAAAGTATGTCCCTCTCTCTGTGGGACTACAGGAAATTGAGTAGCTCCAAAAGTCTGTATTCCAGGCATCCTTCACCACCCAGTGGCAGCACAATCTACTGCAATTATCGTCTCATAATTTATTTCATTTTTCCAATGCTACTGTCAACAATTTGGGAAAATGTGTCCTCAGTCTGAACTAGGAAGGTAAAGTTAATACACAGTACCATATGTTTTACCTTTCTTAACTCTGCGTATAGTTCACATTTCTAGTTCTCTTATCAGAGTGAGCATACAAACTCAAGCCTAATTTTACAGTGCTGACAGACTAAAAACATGCCTGTAATCTCTTTTTTATGTGATTATGTGTGTGTGCTTTTAAATGAAAAGAGACCTCGTCATTTAAAAAGCTAATTGCAGGTATCAGTTAACTTTATTATTATTATGTTTAAATATATACTAAAAGACAATCCATATACTATTTATCTTTCTCACTGTTTCTTAATTTTTGGGCAATCTACCTGGGATCCCTCCTATTCCTTAGAAGCTATTTCTGATCTCCAGTAAACCTTTCCTACTCTAAACCTCCTCTGTCCTTCAAAATTCACTTTTTGATGTTGTGGAACTACAAACTGGCACATCTGACACCTAGCAAGTTGGGAGTTACATTTCTCCTATATCATTTTGGAGGCCCCAGCCAGATAAGTGGAAGGAAGTATGAGTTTGTTTTATTTCATGGCATCCCCCAATTTTTTTTTTTTGTGGTACCAGGGACCAAACTCACAACTTTGTGCTTGCCAGGCAGGCGCTTACACTGCTGAGCTAAATCCCCGGTCCCAACCCTAAATATTTTGACTGGATTCTGGGTTATGATTAATTTTAGGTAATCAAAAATTGTCATCTTTTGTTTGTCAATTGCTTATGCCTTGAGTTTTCTGTTAAAATGATGATTCTAATTATTGATAACCTCATGGAATATTAAATACTTTTATGATTCCTAAGAACATCTTATCATATCGGTAACTCCCAGGCTGAAGTTGTTTATAATGATAAACTTTTTAAGCTCAAGCATCTGGCTTTCCTTCACTTGTGTTCCAGCTACATGTGATAACACATGCGTGTCAACCTAATGTGAGCTAGCCAGCCAATTAATACAGGTATACAACCTTGTGCTTCTGTGACTGTTATGTAGCTGTGTTACAACAGTTTGAGGTACCTAAACACTGTGCAGTCCAGACAATGTTGCTCTAACAACTAGAGAGATCAGGCATAATAATTTGTGTACTAAAGCCGGGTATGGTGGTGCACGCCTGTAATCTCAGCACTAGGGAGGATTGCTGCAAGTTCGAGAACAGCCTGGGTTAAAGATTGAGCTCAAGGCTAGTCTGAATTCACAGCAAGACCCTATCTCAAAAAAACAAAAAATAATAATTTGTGTACTTAAACGTCACTTTGGTAACAGAAAATGGTTAAAAGATAACAAACTAGGTCAAAGTTTCTTTATATCATTTAATACAATGGACCCATGACTTAGGAACTCAATTCATTCCTGAGGGTGCTAAACTCCAAGTGATCAAGCAGATGGATGACAAATATGCCAAACTCCTGTTACTAAGATCTACCAGACTGACCTTACAAAGCGAGTTCATAGCTTCTAAACTGTAACATGGCTTCTATTCAAAGCCCAAAGTTTAGCTCTCTGGAGAAGGCTCCTGACTGTGGTCTCCCCAACTCTTCTTAGTGTGAAGAAGTTAGATTGAAACTTTGGCTATTCTCCCCTAATGGCAGTTAAGGGCACTCTTCAGACAAGGGACTATTATAGATGCTGGTTAAATTAAATAGAAATTAATATACAGTCAGAAAAGGACTGGGTTGGGTGTGGTAGCACAGGCCTGTAATCCCAGCACTAGGGAGGCTGGGGCAGGAGGATTGTGGCAAGTTCAAAACTCTCCCGAACTGCATAGTGAGACCCTGTCTCAAAAAAAAAAAAAAGAGAGGAACTTGTTCTCAAGGAAGTCAGTGAAAAACACAGATATCAGAATCTGGAGGTGCATCTAAAGAAGGGAAGGTCTCAAACTCACGACAGCCCTACTTACAAACCTCGCAAAGGGATAAGCAGAACTATAAGTAGCACCCAGCCCATTAAGTCCAGATATGCATCAGATACCAGGGTAGGTGACAAGAACACCTAAACCCATCCCTCCCCAAAGCGGTCCAGTCTTACAAACCATAGGTAAGCCAAGGTTAACAATGTCAGTTATATACCCTTGCGACATGCTTTGCTTCCCTATTTGAGTAATATTAGCTAAGTAGCTACATGTGTAATCTTATTGATTATAGTTTAACTCATGTTGTACCCACATTTGTGACTTTGCTGTATAAATTACCCCTGACAAAGGGCCTTGGCAACTCACTTTCAGGACTCTTTATCTCAGACACTACTTCTCAATAAACCTGTCCTTCTCTTGTCAATCAATCAATCAATCAATCAAGCATTCTTAAATCTGTCAGTTTATGATATTAGTCATATCAATGTATGACAGGAAGGCAAAAATGACACACAGAAATTCAAGTATACCAACAAAAGAAAACATTTGCTATTGATTATTCTTTATTATGTTTGAATTTCATCTTTTAGTGTAAATAGGCTGACCACCTCAACCACACTTTAAGAGTCTCTTTTAAGAAATAACTATTAGAGGAGCCCGGGGTTTAGCTCAGAGCCTGCCTGGCAAGCTTAAGGTTGGGAGTTTGATCTCCGGTACCAAAAGAAACAAAAACAAACAAACAAACAAAAAAACCCCAAAAAACTATTAGAATAAGGATGGCCCATACTGTGGACATTTGGCAATGATTTATCAACACAGAACCAACAATTTTGTGGGAAATTTGGGAAAAGCAGATTTTAAAAAAGATTTAAACTGTTTTTCCCCTATTCTTTAGTCAATTTAGAAAACATTAACTCATAACTCTTAAAAACTGTTCCTCATTTTTTTCAAGCAGTAAAAAAAGATCAAGCTGTCATTAAAAATTTAATTCCCACAAGGTATGGTGGTATGTCCCTGCAATACCAGCTCCTCAGCAGGAGGATCACAAGTTTGAGGCCATCCAGGACAAGTTATACCCTGTCTCAAAATAAATTTTTTAAAAGGGTAGTGATGTAGCTTAGCATTCCCTGGGTTTAAACCCTAGTACCACCAAAAACACAACAAAAAAATACCCCTTAATTCCTATACCTTTCTTCAATCTTTTAAAATACTGCACATTGCTTTAATAAAAACCTGGATTTGTCTGGTCTGGGTCATCTTATTATTAGAAAACTTGACTGTGATACCAGACCCAGGAACCCAAGGTTTTGTGTGCGAGATCATCCTGGCTAAAGGAGACTGCAAGGCTCTGTTGTTAATCAATAACTAAAAGCCTGGACCTGTGTATAAGCTTTCTGGATAACACTGGATGACAAGAAGGATACAGAAAGACAGAAAAGGGTTTCTGTGTTATATCCTCAGTTGGTGGCTTTGGTATAGATTTAAATGTATCCTACTGGAATTAAAAATAGAAAAGTCTTAATAATACACTACTATCTTTAAAAAAAAGCTTTTTACAATCAATTTTGAATTTTGGGACTTTTCCTTTCAAAAATTCTGAAGTGAAAGAAGTTCAACTAGATTCACTTTACTTTTTTTTTTTTCTTTTTGAGACAGGGTCTCGCTATGCAGTTCAGGCTGGTCTCAAACTCACAACGATCCTCCTGCCTCAGCCTCCTGATTGCTGGGATTACAGGCGTGAGCCACCACTCCTGGCTTAGATTCACTTTAATAAAGACCAACACTTGGGAAAAAATGGTGCTTCAAGTTTTAATTATTTGCAGTAGAATGAACTCCAAGAGACTCACCACCACGTCTCCCTCCTGTGGAAGGCTGTTGGCTGGTAACCTATTTTTCTCCTCATTGTTGTGGTACAGGGCTCCGTCATTTCTCATCACAAGACTATGCATGTCTCGGCCAAGGGGAATCTGGTTCAGGTTCACCTTCTGAGTCGCAACACCAATACCCCAGATTCCTGAAAATACAGTATTTTACATGCCCCCGAATGTTAAGGATGTATATAGAAAGGAGTTACAGTGAAGAGCACAAAGTGTTTTTAAAAGAAGTGTCATATCAGTAAATTACTGTTATTTTTTTAAACTCTTAGAATTTGTGAAGTGTACTGTTTTCTATAAATGAAGCCCAACCTAGGAGATAAGAGAATGGGTTCTGGAGTTGTACTGCTGATGTTTAAATCCCAATTTAGCTGTATTATCCTAGACAAATCTTTTCTCTCAGTTTTCTTTTCTTTTCTTTTTTCTTGTGTTTTTGAGACAGGGTCTCACTATGCAGTTCAGGCTGGCTTTAAGCTCACTTTGTAGCCCAGGCTGGTCTCAAACTCACAAGGATCCTCCTGCTTCAGCCTCCCGAGTGCAGGGATTACAGGCGTGAGCCACCATGCCCGGCTTCTCTCAGTTTTCTCATTTGTGAACTGTAGTACGGTCTAACAGTACTTACCTCAAAGGGTAGGAAACAATATAACCCAGTAAACCATTTGGAATAGTATTTTTTTTTAATTGGACAAATAAAGCACATTTAAGTATTCAATAATGTTAGCTATTATCATTATTTTCTTCTCTTTTTTGGACAGGGTCTTGCTATGTAGTTCAAACTGGCCTTGAATTTGCAGCAATTCTCCTGACTCAGACTACTGACTGCTGGGATTATAGGTGCACCACCATGCTCAACTATTTATTATTACTTTCTGAAAACATTTTTAAAAAATGCTACACAGCTGGTTAGAGTGCTTGCTTGGAGTAAGTAAGGCCCTGGTTGGCTCTGTAGCACTGGGTGGGGGTGGAGTGGGGGATTATACTGCACATTGCATTTATGTGGCTTGGAGTTCTTCAAAGGTTTACCTCCAAGAAGTGGGATATTACTGTGTTCAGCTAATATATGTCATGAACAAGATCACTGAGAGAAGAAAATTAGTGATGCATAAACTCATCTTTATTTTAGTTGATAAGTTAAAAACCTTGTGGTGTAAGACAGGCTGGGGATATAGCTCAGTGGTAGAGTATCTTTCTAGCATGCTCACTCATCTGATCTCCAGTACAATCAACCAAACAAAAAAACCAAAAACTAATTTTGGT
Organism: Hydrochoerus hydrochaeris; assembly: GCA_004027455.1. NCBI lineage: Eukaryota > Metazoa > Chordata > Mammalia > Rodentia > Hydrochaeridae > Hydrochoerus > Hydrochoerus hydrochaeris. The sequence continues at coordinate 33,385 of PVLA01007984.1, read as the reverse complement.
CTAAGCTGACTTTTGAAGTGAACACCTCTCGATTTTGTCTCAAAAAGCTTTTTTCTCAGTTGTGGGCAAATTTAGAAGAAATTCTATACATAGACAAAGGTTTGAAGACCATGTTGCTCAATACATAAATTTTTCTGGATTAACTGAAACCATCAGAAAGTTACATGTCTGACTCAGCTGTTCTTTTGGTATCTTCCTGGAAGAATTAAAACATCAAACTACAGTGATATATGTGTACCCATGTTTACAGCTGCACAATTTGTTAGAGCCAGCTCTTGGAAATAACCCAAATGCCTATCGACTGAGGAATGGATAAAAAAGATGTGGTATTTTTATATAATGGAGTAGTAAAGCTATAAAGAAGGATAATCTAGAGGCTTTTATAGGTAAATGGATGCAACTTGAGACTATAGTCATAAATGAAATAAATCAGACACACACGTGTAAACATCGTATTATCTTCCTAGTGTAAGAAACTGAATGAATAAATATGATCCAAAATGTACAACAGATATAGTGAAAGGGAAATAAACTGCTCATAGCGAAATCATACTGTTTGATCAACTTTGCATGCTTGCATCTGGTAACCTAAGCAACTATTTTGAAGATAACAATATGTAATATAACAACCATTGTTAAATTCCTATCACCTTGCTTTGAAATCCTATTATCACTATTGTTTTGTTGTTGTTGTCCTTTTGCTTTTGTTGTTGTTATTGTTTGCTTTTGGATTTTTTCTGTTTTTTTTTTCTCTTTAAAATTAAAAGAAAAAAGAAAAAAAGAAAGTTATATGTCTGGAATTCACTGTATTGGCTTCCACTACTATGAGAGTGACAGGAGACAAAACTATTAATTCCACAGGAAAACATCTGCCTTCCTCTTAAAAAATTGTGCCCAACTGCCTCAAGGTTTCATTTTAGGATCAAGGCTGCAGATTTCAACAAAACAGGTACTTTAGTGGTAACATTAGGGATAGAATCCTTTAGGGAAAACCTGCACAGAAACTTTTATTGGTGTAATGGCCCAAAAAACTATTTGCATCTCTTCAGAAACAAGTATGTTTTATTTGAGAAGATTATAGAGACTAGAGACATTTTGCAGCAATCAGCTAACTTACAGTGAGACAGAGGACAGATTCTGTTGCATTTCATTCACTGGAGAAAATCGGTATTAACAACTAATACAGGGCTGCCAGCACAGTGGCACACACCCTTAATTCCAGCACTTGGGAGGCTGAGGCAGGAGGATTGTAGCAAGTTTGAGATCAGCCTGGGTTACATAGTGAGTTCAAGGTCATCCTGAATTAGAGAGCAAAACCTTGTCTCCAAAATCCCAAATAATACAAAACAAATACAAGGCTGAGGATTTGGCTAAGTAATAGAGTGCTTCCTTGGCATGTGTAAGGCTTTGGGTTCAATCCTCAGCACTGGGGCAAAACAAAAACACAAACTTAACACAGAAAGGTATTTTATACTATTCAAGGAGTTGAGTAACTGTAGGATTTAGTAGGATTCACTACTCCACTCTAGGTTTCTTATTCTGTACCTATATTACTCATGCAGTATTTCACCAGAGGTTTCTTTATAACAAAGATCCCTCCTCCTCCAAAATTTCTCTGTATATAATACTGCCACAATTTAACCTAATAATTACAAAAATTACTATTCAGTTCAAGAAACACCATACATTTTTAGGAGAAGCACAGATGTTAGGCTTCTGGACAGGGGATACAGCTCAGTGGCACAGTGCCTGCCTGGCAAGCACAAGGTCTTGAGTTTGATCCCCAGGAATGAACAAATGAATGAAAGAAAGAAATAAATTAGACTTCTTCCAGATTCTATATTTAATGAATGCTTCAGAAGACACTGAGTCAGAGCCCCTTAACAGGAGTTAAAAGACTAAGTAAGATGGTGTACAGTAATCTCAGTTACTTGGAAGGCAGAGGCAGACAGATCACATGTTTAGGGCTACTTTGTATAATTTAGTGAGACCCTGCCTCAAGATAAAATATTTAAAGGGAATGTAGGAGTATAGCTCAGTGGTAATGTGCCCCTGGTAAAATTCTCAATACCCACCCCCCGACATACAAGGATAGTTAAGAAAAACTCAGGATCAAAAGATTTAATTTTATCCTAAAATAAAACTGTAAAAGCCAACATACTTCAAATGCCCAAATAAATAGAATGGTGACTCTAGAACTCTTTAATTATACTTGGTACCTTACATTTATTCAGCATGTCTTGTCTTTAAAACAATTTCATATATAGTTCCTGTGAGGCAGAAAAGGCAGTTCCTAAGCTGGACATGGTGACACATGCCTGTGATCCTAGCATTTGGGAGGCTGAGGCAGGAGGATCACTGTGAGTTCAAGGCTAGCCTGGGCTATGAAATAAGTTCAAGGCCAGCCTGAACTGCACAGTTAAACCCTGTCTCAAAAAGGCAAAAAAGAAAAAAAAAAAAGGCAGCTCATATAACTAAACCTCGTTTAACAAAATTAATTTAACCCACATCACAAAAGACACAGATCTTCTAAGTGAGAGTTAGGGACTTTTGTTTTTTTAAACTGCCTTCTGAATCTTTTCTCACATATTTAAAATTACTTAATATTTTGATTAGAACATTTAATAGTAAAGCACCTTTATACTAACCTGTGGATTGGATTTTGAATTCAAAATAGCTTTTGTTTTGATGTAAAGGTGCACTGGCTAAACAACCTCCTGTCCCACATATTCTTCTTCCATTTTTCACAATGACAACATCTGTTCCTAAAAAAAAAAAAAGCAGATACTATGTAAAGTTTTGTATTTTCATACCCAACAATTAGCATAAATTTATTCACTAATAACTCAGTCCACAAAAAAATAGGGATGATATAAGTACTTTGAAATACAGCAATATTGTTACTTACTACAAATATTTCATTCACCATTTTCGGAGAAGACATTTACATATAATATTCAGTTGTAGTTTGAGTCTTGTTTCATTAAGCAGTTACACTACAACTCTTATACTGAATATTAAAACACTTGTAAGATAGAAATAAAGAGAATAGCTCCTTTGATTTTTAGCCAATAAACAAATACAAGTATTTCATAAATCTCTTGACTTAGACCAAAACATAAATACTTAAAAGAAGCTTTAGTAAATTGGTATAACTTTCAGTTCTATCCAGATCAATTAAAACTATTGACTAAAAGTCAGCTGAATGTCTACTACAAGGCAATATGTCAATGCATTAGTTAGGTACGAACTGAAGAGCATATGAACATTGGGAAGAAACAGACACCTGTGATGAAATAATGGTTGCTAAAAAAATGCATATTTTAGTATCTTAAAATGTTTATCAAGATAGCTATTATCACATGACAGGGTTATAAACACGGTTTTCACCTTATTAAATGTACTTCATTCTCATGAAAGATTTCAATTTCGGCTCAACAATTATAGATGAGAGAAAGAAAATACTACCTCTTGATACATATGAGAACCCACTACTAAATTTATTTCTGAATCATGGTCTTGGGAAGCTGTGCATACCCAAGAACATGAGGAGACGTAACATAATTGTAATACGTAAGATACATCCTTTAACACAAAAGCATGTGCTTCCTAAGGTCTATGGCCAACAGTACCACCTCACTAGCAAAAAGTACAAGTGAAACAAACCGGAGTATTAGAATTGTGTGAGATGCCTTTAGGCGGGTTAAATAGAACCAGAAAATAGTAATAATAAAAGGGTTTAATTCATACTTAAACAAAAAATTACTTGGGACAAATACACAAGAGAAATGCAAAAAATATCAGAATCTATCACAGTTCTAAACTGGTTGCTTAAGAACTTCTAAGGTACAACTTAGTACTATTGCACGATTATTAAAATCATTAGCGTCTATTTTTTTTTTCCTAAAAGAAGTATTACTTTTGAGAGAGAACCTCAAAAATAATTTGCATCTGGCTACCCCACGTCTCTACTTGAGGGCACCTCCCTGATGGCAAAAAATGCAATAGTAGGCATCTAATTTGTAAATAATGATACAGAAATGAAAAGATAAATAAGCTGTACTACTTTTTAGTGGACATGAAGCATCTGCTCTCCCTTTCCCTCTGGAAGACACACAGTTCCAAGGAAGCTGACTCAGTCTCTGGCTTCAAGGGTACACCATTTGACCTAGATTAAGTCAGTACATTCCACATCTCTTGGCCACAGTGACTGAACCAAGAATGGTGAACATGATCTAACAAATAACAATCAGAAAAAGTGTCAGGACTTTTGCAAAAAACAAAACAAAACAAAACAAAACATCCTGGCATAAATATGCTCTCATACTTGCTGGACTTGAAAGAGGAAGCCTATAGTCCAGGGAGCTGCTAGCTAGCTTGCAGGAATAAGCAGCCAAAGATAGAGGAAATAAATGGAAAGAGACTGAATTCTTAGCAGTACCAAATCTTTCCTGAAGCCAGTGCTGCCTTTTTAATTTTCAGTTACATGAACTGACAAATTTCCTTCATTGTTTAAACAATTCTGAGTTGCAGTTTTCACTAATTGCAAATGAAAGCACCCTTAGTAAAACACATTTCCAAGGATTATGCAAGTAAATGGTACTTTTTTTCTCTTAACTGGCATTGGTCTGTGGTCTTCCACACACACACTAAAACCTTCTAACAACTAGTTTCTGTAATAGATAACATTATCTTGGACTTTATCTTGAAGTATAAGGTTAATGGAAGTATCAGAAGCCTCTCAAAACAATATAGTTGTTCTGTGATTTGGAATCACAGAAACAACTGTGAGCACTGTATTTATTCTTACTCCAACATCATTTCTTATCACCAAAGCATTCTGTGGGGTTCTGAGATGTTTTATACAGAAAGACAGATATATTCAGAGGCCGTCCTGGAGTACTTGTGAATCACTAGGGAATCACTTTAAGCTTATTCCTTTCCTCTTTACTAAGGTCAAAGATATGTATTTGGATCTATGTAATGTGTATAGTTTTATTAACCATCACAAGTCAAAGTATTTCTGGAAAGTCAAGGCAAATTTAAGTACAGCCAGAATACCACAGAAACACATCCCCAGAGTAAACTTTAAGATGCATTAGAAAGCCAGTGACACATGCATGTAACCAACCCCAGCAATTCGTAGGCTGAGTCTAGCCTGTGCTACATAGTGAGACCCTCCCTGTTTAAAAACCACAAAAAGAAATATTAGACATTTCCAAATGAATAACATCCCTTTTAAAGTAGCTACCTTAGAAGGCATGCATTTCTAAAAAGGCAATTCATATAATGTGTCATCAATTAAGACTTTTAGAAAAACTATCCCATAGAGAATTCAACGTGGTTTTAAGTAACACAAGCAACATCATCAAAATGTTGCTATTTTGATGACTATTTTGATGACACAAAGTGACTATTCTAAAAGAAGCATAATTTTGATATACATTATATAGATTATTTTCTTTACCAACAAAACAAAACAAAACAACAACAACAACAAAACATGAGCCTATGGTCTCTGATGCTCAGGAAGCTGAGGCAGAAGAGTCACTTGAGCCCAGGAATTCAAGTTCCTGGGCAACACATGGAGACTCTGTTAAAAAAAAAAAATCGTATTTCTTAGGTTACTTATATAACCTTTCACATACCCAAACAGTCCTATTGGTTAAATCTGTTTCTCACATACTCAACCTAAAATCAACTCAGGCAAAGTTGTGCGTGCCTATAATCCCAGCAGTGAGGGAGGCTCAGGCAGAGGATTGAAAGTTTGGTCCCACCTGGACAACTGAGTGAGACCCTGTCTCAAAACAAATAAAAAAGGCTGAGGGTGTAGCTCACTGGTAAGGTGCTCCTGTGTTCAGTCTCCAGTACCAGAAAAATAAAATCACCTCAACTCATGCTTGAAACTCTTCTAATTCAGCAGCACTCTTTTCTTTCATTTTACTAAAGTTCTCAAATCAGGTTTCTCTGTGATTGAAGAATTTGAAGATAATGGTAGACAGGTTAAGGAAACTTCCATAAGTGGAGAAAATTTGGGAATATTACTCTACAGCATCCATTGAGTAGATAAACAGTGCTGAGTGAATCTGGAGAAAGGCAAAGATTGTGGAATGAGTACAAACGACCAATTCTTCCTAGACAAGACAAGCCTGAGAAAAAGTGTTTTACAGAGCAGACTACAGGGCAGAGACAAGAAGCAGCGACAGGAAGAAGAGCAAAGGCTGCTCAAAAGCTCCAAGGGGACTTACAGGACTGTCCCTTACCTTATCCCCTGCACTTAAGACGTCTGCCACCAGATTATCCCTTAAATCATAGTTCAACAAGTGGAAATGTTTTCTAAAGGAAAGTATAGGATTTGAACATCAATTGCTTATAAATGATGATATATAATTTGAAGATATGTACTAATTTATGCATGTATTGAGATCCTCTACTATATTTAGATGATCTAAAAAGTAAAGGTACCATAAATACCCACATACAAGATGGTAAACAATGATAAACATTTAGTTTACACTATAGAATTACGGAAATGGACAGTGTTTCCATAATTATAAAAAATATAGGTAAAACAGTTTTGCTGTAAAATATTAAGATTTTCCTTTATTTCAAGGTACTGTATTTTAAACAATAAGCAATGCAAGAAAAAAAATCAAAAGTGCAGAAGTATATTTAGAATAAAATCATCCATTAAAAAACACTCGTGCTAAATAATTATATTGGGAAAGCTGTCCTGCTGGAAACATACTCCAAAAGCATGGAACTACCCAAAAAAGTCTAAAAAGGGAAATAATAGATAATAAGTAAGGGTAGGGAGGGATGAAGAAGGTTAGACAAGAAGTTATATGGCGCGATGTGGAACTGGCAGGAAAAAACACTGTGGCAGAGGTGCAAAGTGCTGTTTTATTTTGCAACAGCAGATCTGTTGGGAAGAAGCCGTGAGATGAAATTACAGCGCTTCCAACAGTGACTAAGGAGGAGCCCAGCAATGGGAGGTTTTGGTTGAAATGGCATGTTCTGACTTGATGTGCGACTTCAGGCTTTTCTGTACCTTCTTCTTGTTTTGACTTTAGCTGATGAGGGGGGAATTACTTCCAAAAAAACAAGCTTCAACCTATACAAGATGGGGCCAAAGAGAAACAGCCGACTGTCAGGACAGAGAACCGAAAGCATTCTGAAATGTAGGGACACCAGACAGAGCTGGAGGGCGCCTAGCCCGTGGAGGCAGCTCGCAGGAGACGGAGGGTACCGCGCACCCTCCCGACGCCAGCCCACCGAGCCAGGGAGGAGTTGGTCGGCAGCTGCGGAGGTCCGCGACACCAACGGGGGTCCGGGCAGAGTCGCCCACGGAGTCTCGCCGCAAGCACACCGCGCGGCTCCGCCGACCCCCGCTGCGCCCGGCCGTTGAGCGTGAGGAAGGAAGGGCCTTACCCATGTGCTGCGTGTCCAGCTGCACGGCAGGCATTTCCTTCAGAGGGATGTGGCCGGTCCCGCTGTCCCTGCAGCATCGTAGGCAGCAAAACACTGACGCGGCCATTGCGCAAAGACCACCGCGCCGCCGCCCCGATACCGCGGCGACACCGCCCCCCACCGCTCCTCCCCGCCCCGCCCCGCCTAGCCTCGGCCCTCGCCTCCGTCCGAGCGCCCGCTGTGGCGGGCAGTGCTCGGTATGGTGACACTCCCGGCCGGGAGGCGCAGCGCAGGCTGAGGTTTTGTGAGACCGAAAAAGCGAGGGCTGCTGGGCGGGGTCTGGGAGTGGGCGGGGCGGGTGATGGGCGGGACTAGCGCTGTGACAGTGAAAGGGGCGTGGCCGACTGGCGCGCATAAGACACTGTGCGCCTGCTCCTGGGGTCATATTCAGCTGGGGCGGCCTCTCGCCGGTACCCACCACGTTGACAGGTGAGTGAGTTTGCCCTTCTAGGATCTTCGGGGTTTTCCGATGCTATGGGCGTTTTGTTTTGTTTTGAGACTGGTGTGTTGGGGGGTGCCTCGCTATGTTGGGGACCGTGCTCCAATTCCTGGGATCAAGCGCTGTTTTTACCTCAGCTCCTGGAATAGCTGGTACTATTGGCGAGCATCACCACGCCTGGCTGGATGCAGTGTTTTAAAAATTGCTTTTCTACTTCTTTATTTTTTCTGAGTAGACTGACAAACAGATCGGCCAAGTGGGGGGGAGGAAACTGACAAAAATGCGCCCTGAATTTTTCCTTACCGGCCTAGGGCTGAAAGAGCTGAGCCTGCACAGAGAGGCTCCGTACTCCTCCTCGTGGTTGGATCTGGGTTTCCTCAGAACCGAGGTATATCTCTGCTGGGGCCACGAAGCGTGGGTTGGTGGCTGCGCTAAGTGCTTGCACCGGGGCTCAGCTTGGGCCCCGCAGCATTTTCCGTGCCGACAGCGCTGTCCCGGTCCGCCGGAGCTGGTCCTGGGAGGGAACCTCTGGGTAGGGCCTGAGGGCGGCTCTGGATGGCCTCTTCCAAGCTCTCCTCTCGGGTGCACTGAGGGCTCCCAAGAAGCCAAAGGAACTCCGGAGGCTGTGGGAAAGCTCCTCTCAGGGAAACCCTCGGTTCCTATGGTCTGCTCCTGCTTCCTTCCACGTATGAAGGCCCCCGTAGCGCTCACTTACCAATCTCCTGGATCGTTCTTCGGTGGGAGATTTTGCGTCCATGCTGTTTGGTGTCTGGACGCCTCTAGAATTAACCTGACTCAAACCTCAGTTCCCAGATCATCGTGAAGGCTTCTTTGGAGTTCAGGTCCTGAGAAACCAGTTCTAAAGTCCCACTTATTAAGTAATGGATTTGCATACATAACTTTTTAGTTACCTGAGTACAAATAAATATCTTTATGGAGGAATTTTTATCCATAGAATGAGGAAAAGTTGTCTGTCCGTTCAAATAATATTTTCAGTACAATTAGTTTTGCTAATAACCCAAATTTTGTACTTTGAGATTTAGTGACTGTAAAATTAATAGCCAGGATGACTATTAAACTGATTGAGGGTTACCCCTACCCTCGTTGCCTATGAAATACTTTGTTGGTAGTCATTTTACACATGAAATTTTCTTTCATTGCAAATTTTGACTGTTACTATGGAAATTTAGTATTTGGGCTGTCCCCAACCCATCTCTCACCTTCCCGGATTCCGTACATTATAAAATGTTGAAAAAATTTTTCCTGCCTGTCTAGTAAAAGATAGGCACTGTTTTTACAAATATATCTACCTTATATACAGTGTATGAATTCCTGCAAGGTTTAAAGGTTAATATTGTTTCCATTTTATAGATGATGAAAATACTCTTACAAAGATTAAATAAATTATACAAGACTAGATGAGGATGAAATACATAAAGTAGGACTCAAAACTCATTCTGACTTTATTTTTTATTTTTTGAGACAAGGTTTTGCTGTGCAGTTCAGGCTGGCCTGGAACTCACTTTGTACTCCAGACTGGCCTTGAACTCACAGTGATCCTTCTGCCTCAGCCTCCCAAGAGCTAGGATCACAGGCGTATGCCACCATGCCCAGTTTCATTCTCTTAAGCCTGTATTTGCTCAGCCAGATAGTGTTGCCTCTCAAATTCTGAAGTTCTAACTTGTAATTAATGCTGTAATCTTCTGAAACTTTCTCATTTCAAAATGCAGATATGCACTTCACTTTTATATATTTCATTAATCTTCACATAGGATAAAGTTGTCATAACGTGTACAGACAATAAATAAAACATAAATTGTAAAATTTTTGTTCTGGGACATGAAAGTGGTACATGAATTAGATATGTAATAAACATTTAGGGCATTCAAGTCAGTCACATCTTCTGTGACAGCCAATTAGATGTCTGTGAATTGGCTACTAATAAAGAAGATAGAAGTGCCATAGTGTTTCCTGGATGGAAAAGTAATTTGCTGGGGCACTGCCCAGTGGGCTTTACCTTCCCTGTCGAAATTCAAGTGCACTCAGTGGAATGAAACAAGCAAAGTGGTTACCTATTGCAACAGACTTCCCTGTGTTGGAAAATGAATGCCATCCATGAGCTTGCAGGCCTTTCCCTTCTTGTATCTGGGATTCTATTATCTCTTTATTACTTTCAAAGGAGTTATCCTTTCTTTCTTGAAAAGCAAAGTGTTAAAGATACCTTGACAGTCTTTCACAGCTATTACTAAATAACAACACAAGTAAAGCCTACAAAAACTTTCTCAATAGTTAGTTAAAAGGTCATTTATCTAAGTAAAAAAAAAAAAAGTAACAAAGAATGACTACTGGGGGAAAAAGGTCTGACTGCTTCAGTGACAAGTGCCAGGAACTATAAAACTGATAAGACAATAGTGTAAGCACAGGTTTCAGAGCTGATTTGAACATCATGCCCAGGAGTTTAATAGTTTTTTATTTTAATGGCAGGGAGACACTTATTAGTAAATTTCACACTCAGTACTGCAGCATTCAAAATGGTTTCTCTCTTTCCTTTTTTTAAAATTTTTATTTTGAAGAGAATAAAGCCAAATGAGATGGGGCAACCTGCTTGGGACCCCTTTTGTCTCTTCAGACAGAAGCTTTCTTTCTCTCAATAAATATATTCTACTCTTAAAAAAAAAAAACAAATGAGACAAAACAAAATGGAGCCAGTCAAAACAAAAGGATGGACATAGTACATGACTTAAAAATAAAATATAAGCTGATCAACAGTGGTTACCATAATGCCTCTTGTTATCTTCGGAAGAATTGCCCATATCATCAGGCATAATAAAATTGAACAAAACAGTACAGAACAAAACCAATAAAAACAAAACATTGGAGACATTATAGGACTTTAAAAGAAGAAAATAGTCAAACCAGAATGGGTATCATAGTGAATCTTATTGTCTTCAAAGTAGTTGCCTATATCCTCAGACTTGATACTATCAAACAAGACATATTCAAATAAAATCAGTCAAAACAAGGCAGTGAAAGCAATACAGGGTTTCAGATTAAGTTAATAGGAAATTAAAAAATGGTTACCATAGTATATTCTGCTATCTTTGGAATAGCTGTCCATGCCATCAAATCTAGTACAAGTAGACAAACTGGAACAGAATAAAACCAAACTAAACAGTGGGATGAAAATAATATAGATTTCAAATCATGATACAATATTAACACTGGCCACTGCCTTTCCTTTTGAGATAATTCCTCCCCTTTCACTTTCCTAGGGTACGTTGTACGTTTTGTATCCCACTAACTCCTTTAGTTTTTAAATTAGGGAGGCAACCCACTATTCACCTAAGTGATTCTGAACCTTTTTACCCCTAAGCATGATCTCAAATTGTATCCATTTACCTACAAGAGCTTCAAGGTTTTCTTTCATTATAGCTGAGTAGTTTTCCATTGTAAAAAAGTGTTATGGCTTTCTAACCAATCTGCAGTTGATGGGCAAGCTACCCCCACTTTTTTTCTGGTTCCCTGTCACATAGAGCATTATTTTCTCATCTTTGACTTTCAGTCTATAAACCCTCTTTCAGGTTAAATATATTTCGTAAATAGAGCATCTTGATGGACCCTATTTCCTGATCCACTCTACCTGTGTTTCTTTTTATTAGTGTATCGAGGCCATCTATGTTAGTGATTATGGCCAACCTTCTCTGCCTCATCTCTGCCATGCTATTTTTCTGCTGATGGTTGTCTACTTTTTCCCTTCATTCCCCTGTCTGCCCTTTTCAGTGAACCCCCTCTGCTGCTGTTCCTGAAACCATAGTCTTTTTTTCTCTCTCTCTAGAATGTAGGGTTGGTTTGGTGGTCATGAACTCTTCCAGTTCCTGTTTATCATGGAAGCATCTTGTTTCTCCATTAATTTTGAGAGAGAGTTTTGCAGGGTACATCAATCTGGGTTGGAGGGTATTTTCTTCCAGGGCTTGGAATACTTCACACTCTTCTTGATTTGATGATTTGTGTCAAGAAGTCCGTTGTGATTCTGATGAGTTTTCCTTTATAGGTGATCTGTTTCTTTTCTCTGAAAGCTTTTAATATTCTCTTCTTGTGTGAAATTTCTGGGATCTTGATTATTATATGTCTGGGTATAGATCTATTTTGGTTATAGCTGGCTGGAGTTCTGTATGCCTCATTTATATGAATATCATTTCCTTTTCCTATGCTTGGGAAGGTTTCTTTAATTATTTCTGTAAATAGCCTTTGTATTTTATTTGTGTTTACCCTTGTTTCTTCACTTGTTTTCTTTATGCTTAGGTTATAGATCCTTCTGTCATCTTCTAGCCGTTGGATTGTTACTTCTTGTTTCTTTGTTATTTTTAAAAATCTTTCCTTTTGCGATCACACATTGCAAACCTGTCTTCAAGGTTTGATAATCTGTCTTTAGTTTCTTTCAAGCAGTTTTGCCAGCTTTCAATGGAGTTTTTAATTTCCTGGTGATCTCTTTGAATCTGTTTCATGTATTCTAAATTTTTTTATATTCTTCATTGAAGGTTTCCCTCCTTTTTCTATGGTCCTCTATTCTTCCATCTGTGTCTTCTTTAGAGGTGCTTAGCAATTCTTTTTTTATTATGTTACTTATATCTTCTTTTACCTATAATAGTATTTCTGTTCTAAGTTCTTTTATAGCTTTATGAAGTTGTTTCTTTAATTCAGTTGCTGTTACTTCAGAAACTGTAGATGTGTGACTCTCAATCTCTTCTGTGTTTACATCTCCTGGATCAGTACTGCTTGGGTTGGAGGCCAGAAACTGCCTTTTGCTTTTTCCTCTTGACATGTTCCTAGTTTCTTCCAGACAAGTGGGTAGTGGGGTCTCTGGCACTTCCTGTATTGGTTATAATTACTCTGAAGGGTGCTGGCTAGGGATTTCTGCTGTTTGCTGCTTTCCCCAGTGCTGGTGACTACTGGAGTGTGAGCAGGATGGGGCAGGCTGGCCCCTCCCTTCTGGTTAAACACAGGGAGTTTTCACCACTTTAGTATGTGCCAAGCAGGCGGGGTTGGTTAGGGATAGCTTTAGGGAAACCTTGGCCCTGGCTATTGGACTGTGCACACGGGCGGGACTCAGTCCAAGCAATTTTGACCAATCTGCTCTGTGCTAGGTATGGCAGAATGAAGCCGGCTGCAGTTCTGGTTTCGGGATTATCCTCCCTGACTCCAAAATGGTGCCCGGCCAATCGCCCACTCCCACAGGAGGATTGAGTGCTCCACACTCACCACCAGCCAGTGCAGTTCTCTGGTCTGCTGCCGCCCTCCGCCACCACGTCTCCCTGCCATGGCCTTTGGGCTTCCCAGCCACCAGCGTCACTCTGACTGTGCCTCTCCGGATTCCATAGTGCTCCTTGCACAGTGGGACTGGCTCCAGCAAAAGTGCCACTGGCTACCATCTTCTGTTTAAGTTTTTCTTTTTCTTTTTTTTTTATGGGCTTCAATTCTTACTTTAGTTTCCTCCTGGGTTGAGGGGACCCACTTCCTTCCTTCTTGTCTTCTCCAGAATGCTATATTCCAGCATCTGGGCTGTTTCTCTCAGAGAGGCTGTTTACCCTGCTGCTTACTGTCCCACCATCTTCCCAAAATGGTTTCTTTCTTAAAAATTTATTGGTCACTTTGTAAGACAAATGCTTTTTCTTGGAGTAATCCAAACCACTTTTTGATCCTTGAAAAATCATAAACATTACAAACACCTGATACTTGTGAAAACTAACATGTTCCTAGGAACCTTCATCTATTCATTATTAGAATCTGAAGTAATAGTAACTGACTTTTATGCTGTGGTTTTTATTACCAGGCACTGATTTAAGTGCTTTTTGAAATGAATTTAATCCTTGTAACAACACTGCAAAGGAAAAATTGTCCTTCACTTTACAAATGAGGAAACTGAGGTGAAGAAAAGGTAAAACATGTACCCATAGCCACATATAATGAGGAATGAAGCTTGAGTTCAAACTCAGGCAGTCTTGCTTTTTGGTCTGTGTTCTTAAATATTAATTATAAATAAATATATATATATATATAAATATATGCTTTGTAAATATATATATATAATATTTTAAATGTGTACATATTTTTTCTGTACTGAATATTGAACCCAGGACTTGGGGCATGCTAGGCATGTGTGCTACCACTAAATAATATTCCCAGCCCCTAGGGTTCTACATTTAAGAATAAAGTCCTAATTTTTATTTGTTTCCTTCTATTCCTTTACCTTAGATGTTGACATTTAGATTTACCAGGGTTAATTGTAATTACTTAATCCCTGAGTATTCTGAATTAATAAGTATATAACCTAGATATACTCAACAATAAAAAATAAATAAGAGAAATATCTAGAACTTTGTTCTGCACTAGGTTGCTATTAGTTGGCTTGTAATTCTGCACTGTTATCAGCACCTTTGAGCATTTTGCAGAAATGCCCTTCGTGGCATTCTCTGACCAAGGGAAGAGATATTTAGTACTTTAAGACAGTTAAACCATCTTTCTGTTTGTAGCCAGAACACTTAGACTTGTGGCTTGCCTACGGTCTTAGCTGCTTTCTCATTGCTGAGGCACAATATCCACCATCCAAAACTTAAAGAAAGAAAAGTTTATTTTGGCTCACAGTTTATAGAGGTTTCAGTCCATAGTCAGCTAGCTGCAAAGCAATGTGGCACAGCAGAAGAAAATTGCTCATGGCAAGGTAGGCAGGAATTAGAGAGCAATTGAGGAGGGAGTGAGAAAGATCTTGGTAGGCCACACCCCAACGACCCAACCATATCCTAAAAGCCCAACCTATGAGCACCTGAGACTTTAGGGGGATATCTAGATAGAAACCACAAAACCAACAAAAGAGTGATGAAAAGTGTTTTGTACAAAGTTTTTATCGCCCCAACTAAGACTCTATAACCTGATATTATGGAAGGAAGTTTGTAAAAACACTTAGCCATACCAAATAGCTCAAGTAAGTTTCACAAATCATCTGAGACATTCAAGTGATTCTGTAATTTTGGACTATAGTAGGACCAGGGAGTGAGAAGTCACCATATCCAGATTATAAAATCTAAAAACATTTGACATTTTCAGGAGAGATCAGGAAAAAAACTTGATAGATGTGTTACATTTTCAGGAAAACAAAATTACATTTATGTCATTGAAATTGTGAAAAAGATCTTAAAATGTTTCTAGTAACCAGGAAGGGCACAGGAGTTATAAGTTAAAATGTATCCAACGTTAATAACTTGAATTATGTACAAGGTCATTTAGTGTCACAATTTTATTTTGGGAAATATAAAAGTATAAATTTTTTTTCAAAAGATTACTTCTATAGTTCCAATTATTTGAAACCTATTTTCTCAATGGTTTTGTATATCAATAACCCAAACTCAGAGATTATCAGAAACTTTATGTTAAGAACTATCATACTCTACCTATATACATGTATCTGTGGCTGCAAATATGGTACTGAATAGAGTTAGTGTGGTTCTGAGGAACTAGTAAGCCACTATAATTGTAGATTCTATAACCTGAATTACAGGGAAAGTGAGACTACCTAAAATTGTTGGTGAAAGTTTTTAAAATTGTAAACTGGGGCTGGGGATGTAGCTCAGTATTAGAGAATGTACTTAGAGTAGACACAGTTTGATCACTTGCCCTATAAAATCAAAACAAAACAATAACAAAACTCTAACGTACTTGAACTCTTAACGTGCTTGAAAAATCCACTGTGAAATAACAACAGTGAGATGATGTTCCAAGGGTATGTTCTGGCCAAGAGAACTTTAGTGTAGGAGAATGAACCTACAAAGAATTGAACAGGATTAAACTTTTAAATATCTTTTCCAGATGCTTAGCCAAATGCTTTAAGAATGATTTTATATTTCTTTCCAAAAAGAGAAACTTCCTATTTGTATGTATGAAATCTAAAATCTGATGCAGATATCAGTCTATATAACACATTCAATATATTCTACAAAAAAGATGTGAAGCCTTGGAAAGAAAGGAAAAGTTAAGATACTTGAATTTGCCTAATTTTTTAGAAAAAAATTTCCATTTTGTATGACCTGAATGCATTGGTCCTATTACATAGCAAGCACTTAGTAAATATTCATTAAAGGGTCAAATGAATGATGCTCCCAAAATAAGTAAGTACATTCTAAATATACTTCATATTATTGTTTAAATATGAGGTGTCCTCAGAAGACTCAGTTATCATGTATTGGCTTGATCCTCAATGCAGCAATGTTCAGAGGTGAAGCCTACAAAAGTGACTGGATCATAAGGACACTAACCTCATCAATGGATTAATCCATCAGTCCGTTCATGGCTGATTGGGAGGTGAGGCCAGTTGGAGAAATAGATCACTGGAGGCATGCCTTTAAAGAGTATATTGATACTTTCCTGTCACTTGGATAAAAAGCTTCACATCTGCAATGTAAAGAAGTTTTTTTTGGTTCATGGTTTTCAAAGAATTTAGTCCATGGTATGTTCACTACAAGGTGGAAATGGCATGGCTGAATAGTATAGCAGAGGAAATCTGCTCACCTCTTGGCAACCAGGAATCAGAAAGAGAAGAGAACAAATCATTTCAGGTCATACCCCCAGTGAACCATTTCTATCCAGGCCCCGCCTCCTAACAACACATTCAGTTATTGAACTCATCAATGGATTAATCACCTGATGTGTGTAGTGGCCCCATGATCCGTCACATTCCAAACAGACTTTTGGGGGACATTTTATTTAAACCATAACCAAGGGCCTGTCTGGTCCCAGCCCCTTCCTTCTGGCTCTTTTCCTGCTGTTTTCCTGGCTGCCAGTAGGTGAGCAGCTTTCCTTCACCAGGCCCTCTCTACTGTGATATTTCTGCCTAGTACACAGAGCTAAAAACAATGGACCTTTGACTGAAACCTCTGAAACCATGAGCCAAAATAAATTTTTCGTCCTTCAGTTGTATTTCTCAGATATTTGGTCACAGTGACAAAATATTAATCACATTAGCACACCTTATTTCATGTAAAACCTAAAAAGTAATGTATAAACTGAATTCTTAGAGAAAGGAATGCACGTTAAATGCACCAAGATATGTTGCTATATACAGGAATCTAAGTACATTTTTTTTTTTTTTGTCTTTTTGAGACAGGATCTCACTATGCAGTTCAGGCTGGCCTTGGGCTCACTTTGTAGCCCAGGCTGGTCTCAAAGTCGCAATGATCCTCCTGCCTCAGCCTCCCCAGTGCTGAGATTACAGATGTGAGCCACCATGCCTGGTTTAAGTACATATTGTTGAAGTAAAAGGTTATTGAGATATAATTCACACACTGTAGAATTCAACTTTTTAAGTGTACAATTCAGTGGTTTTCAGTATATTGACAAAATTGTGCAACAATTGGCATCACGCCCAAAAGAAACTGCTCATTAACAGCTACTTATTCCTTTCTAGCCCAACCACTGGCAAACACTAAATACTTTCTGACTTCCTAGGTTTACCTGTTCTGGACATTTCATACAATGTGTGCTCTTCTAAAACTAGGGCTGTAGCTCAGCAGCAAAGTACTTCTTAGTATATATGAGGCCCTGGAATGAGCTCTCACACCAAACACAAACAACAAAAGTACATAAATACATGCCTTCCTTCACATAGCATGGGTTTTTTTAGGGTTCATTCATGTTATAGCATGTATCAGTACTTCCTTTTTTGTCTATTACTGAGCTATAACCACCTAGTATAGTACGTTTCCTTTTATGGTCACATTGTACTGTATAGAGATACCATATTTTGCTTATCTGTGTATTAGTTGATGGGCATTTAAACTGTTTGTACTCTTCAGGAACTATGAGCAGTGCTACTTGAGCATTCATTATATAAGTTTTTGAGCAGTGTATGTTTTCAGTTCTCTTGGCTGTGTATCTAGGAATGAAATTGCTGGACCATGACAACTTTGTTTAAATTTTTGATTAACTACCAAACTATTTTTCTGAATAGTTGTACTATGTTACAATACCACAGTGTATGAGAGCTCCAATTTCTCTACATACTTGCCAATAGTTGTTATCATCAGATTTTTTAATTTAACCATTGTGTTATTTATGAAGTAGTATCTTGTTGTTTTGATTTGCGTTTCCCTATTGATCAGTGATGCCACAGCTTTTCATATGGTTTTTGGCTATTTGTATATTTTTGGAATAATATCTGTTAATATCCTTTAGCCATCTGAAATTGGGTTACTTATCTTTTTGTTCTGGAGATATAGTGTTTGATATAGATGGAAGTCCTTCATCAGATATGTAATTTGCAAAAACTTTTCTCTCATCCTTTGAGTTGTCTTTTCATTTTTTATGACATCCTTTATGTGCAAGAATTTATTTTTTAAAGTGGAACAATATTTATTCTTCTCTTTCATGTGCTTTTGGTATTTGTGATGGTTAGTTTTATTTGCTGCAAAGAATAATCTGTGTGGTTTTTTCCTTGTGAATAGGTTAGATTGATTTAAGTTTGACCACATTAACTTAATTAGCTTAAATGCCATCCAGAGGACTGGGTGTGTATAAGTGGGTCATGGAGGTGTGACCTTGGGTACTGTATTGGTCCCTTGCCCCTTCCTCTGTAGCACTGCCCCTACTCCTGCCCTGCTTGCTAGTTGTTGCCATGAAATAAATAGCTTCACGCCACTCTACCCTTCTGCCATGATGTTTCTGACTTGGAGCCAGCTAACCATGGACTGAATCTTCTTAAAACTTGAGCCAAATTAAATCTCTTCCTTAAAGTTGTGAATGGCAATTATTGTGTCAAGCAATGGGAAGGCTAATACATCAGGTTACTTGGACATCAAATATCGAGACTGAAAATACCTGCAGTGATACCTGCAGTGGTAAAGCCTCCTGAGAGTTTAAAAATTGACTTGTAAAAGTGAGTAGCAAAACCACATTCCGTCACAAAACCATCAGGTGACTCTACAACTTGCCAATCTTTATCTTCCTCACATCCTCTCTACTCATCAATTTCCTGGTTCTTCATCCTGTTTTTGGTCTTTACTTTATTAGGAAAACTTCTTTAACCCAATAGTTTTCATGCTCATTAGACATAACTAATATTAACATCTCCTTAACTCTCCTGAAATGCTATTCAAAGATATCTACATAGATAATTTCAAAGAAACCAGTAGAGTCTCTTTATTATAAAATAGGGTAGAATGCATTCAGTGCTTAGTGCTTAACAAACAGTATCTTAGAAATCACATCCTTTGATAACTGAGAGAATAGGGAATGGGATATGGACTGGGGACAGAAACTAGGACAAAAGGCTAAAGGAAAGTGTATAGTAGACTTTTCAGAATAGTATTCTGTAGGTGTGAAAAAATGTCTAGGCATGATAGACATGCCTGTAATTCCAGCTACTCAGAATCTGAGATAGGACAATCACAGTTTTGAGGCCAGTGGGGACAACTTTATGAAACTCTGTCTTGAAATTAAAAATAATTAGGGGTAAGAATGTTACTCAGTGCTCTCTGAGTTCAATCCCCAATACTATACTTTAAAAAATGAAAGGATTTTAGAAAAACTCAAATAAACAATTTTTATAACATTCATATGGTACTAAATATATATACAGATATATGATAAATATGACAGGAATATAAAATTTTTTTATGTTTTATTTTTTGGTCTTTTTGAGACAGGGTCTTGCTATGCAGTTCAGGCTGGCCTTGAGCTCACTTTGTAACCCAGGCTGGTCTTGAACTCACCATGATCCTCCTGCCTCAGTCTCCTGAGTGCTGGGATTATAGGTGTGCACCACTATAGAGGGCACTCTGGCGATTTTGTTTTGTTTTGTTTGGGTTTTGCAGTACTAGTGTCTTTACATGGAGGTGGGCCCCAGCCCTTTTTTATTTTGACACATGGTCTTCCTTAGTTGCTAAACTGACCAGAATAGGCTTGAATTTGTGATCCTCCTGCCTCTGCTTCCTAGAGTGCTAGAATTATAGGCATGTGCCAATATGCCCAAATATGTTGAAAAGATGTTATATAATTTAATATTTGACCTCAATATTTAATTGTTATTGAATCAAAAAAATTTTTAATAGTATCAAATAGTGAACAAAGCCTTTTAAAATAAAATTTTTTGACAAACTTGGAAAAGACATTTAAGTGTCAAAAGTCTTTTTCATTATCATTCCAGTTTGTGAAACAATCTATCATCTATTATTCACAGATTTTAAATTATAAAATGGAGGTTAAAAATACCGTCATTCCTACCTGTGAGGAGAAATAATGACCCCCAACATCTCCATGTCTTAAAGCCAGAATCTATGAATATGTCACCTTACATGGCAATAGAATTTTGCAGATATGATTAAAGTAATGATCTTGAGATAGGGCGAATATCCTGAATTATTGAGGGACCCACATAAGAGAGAGAGATAAAGAAGTGAAGTGAAGACAAAGAAGTTCCATAGAAGCAGGTAATGGGTTAGACATGATGTCTAAAATTCTGGCTAATGCAGATGACTTGGGGTTAATGCTAATTTACCTATGGTAAGGCTTGTCATATACTGTCTTTTTTGTACTTTAAGACAAGATCTTGCTATGTAGTCCAGGCTGGCCTAGGGCTCACTTTGTAGCCTAGGCTGATCTTGAACTTGCAAGGATCCTCTTGCCTCAGCTTCCGAAGTGCTGGGATTATAAGAGTGCGTCATCATGCCCAATTTCATGTGCTGTCTTATTAGACCTTCACAGCAACATGACAGAGATCATGGTCATCACTTAAACAAGACAGACAGTGAGATTCAGAAAGGTCAAGTATCTTAATTATTTTTTTTCTGATGAGACAAAATACCCAACACTCACAAGTCTAAAGAAAGAAATAACCAAGTTGACTAGAGGAGTTAAAAAAAAAAACAGACTTGATTAAGCAAAAGAAACAATGAATAAACTCAAAGATGGGTCATTTGAAATTATCAGGTTAGAATTACAAATAGAAAAAAGAATGAAGGAAAATAAAATCTGAAGGTCTTCTGGGACACCCTCAACCAGACCAATATGCTCATTATGGAGATATCAGAAAGAGGAGGTCTTTGTCTGCATGTCTTCATGGAGATTGGATTTAAGACCCCTTAGCTGCCCTTAATTTGGAATATGTCTTGGTGTTTTTACTCTTGCTGTGGGTTGCATTGGCGGTGGTAGATTAAAATTAACTTGATGGGATTCCAGTGACATCTCAATGGAATTATAAATACAACCTTTTGGATTGTGAGGAAAACTAAAAAGAGGATTACAATACTTGGATGACTAAACTCAATATTTGGGATTACAATATTTGGTGCCCAACGTGGGGTGGTACACATGACCTTCACAGCAGAAAGAGAAGAGAGAGTAAAAGGGACAAAGATTTTATCTGAAGGAAATTGGTAGCCATAAAATTTTCCAAATTTGAGGAAGTTATTGGACTTTCAAATTTAAGCAGTTCAAAGGACTTCAATTAGGATGAACCAAAAGAGGCACACAGAGGCTCATTATAATCAAACTGCCCAAAGTCAAAGGCAAAGGGAGAATTTTGAAATAGTAAGTGAAAAATGACTTGTTAGTACAAGCAAGTTTCCAAAGATTATTAGGATCAGAGGACTGAACCAGTCCTTACCTTATTAGACTGTAGTAGCTAATCCGATTAAAGGTCATTCTGATTAAGGGTCAAACTGATTTTTTAATAATCTTAAAAATTATATATAATAGTATTAGTAAGGTAATACATTAGAGCTATTTTAATAATTGTATGTAGAAATACACTGTTTATCCATCAAAGTGAAATGAAAAGTTACATTCACACGAAAACATGTATGTGAATATATATTTATAAATGCACCCAAACCAGCAATCAGGGTATGAACAGACAAGCTGTAGTAACCCATATAATGGAATACTACTCAGCAATGGATTACTAACAGATTATTCATCCAGGAATGTTAAATGCATTTTTTACTAAAACCATTGTTGGGGATGCGTAACAGGTACATGGGAACTCATTATCCTATTTTGTGCATTGTTGAAATTTTCCATAATACAAGTCTTAAAAGGGTATTTCAATACAATATTTTAATGACATCACAATGTTTAGGTACTGCACAGATGTGATTAAAGTTCCACGCTCTCAGAAGCTACAACTTCTGAAATGTTGCACATCGGACTGTTACTTACTGAAGATCAAATCTGGTAATGTAAATCATTTTATTTTATTATCTTATGATATATAATTAGAGAGAATTTTGGAATGATTTCTAACATGATTTGAGGAGGAAAAGCTTATTGGTTTTAAAATTTTAATTTGCCTAAGCCTGGCAGTTGGTAGAGCATGTACCTACCACATGCAAGGTCCTGGGCACAGTCCTTAACAACACACACACACACACACACACACACACACACACACACACACACACACCTCAGTACTAGAAAAATTACAGAAAGTGACTAGACATGACCAGCTAGACCCATCTAGGTTTAGCTGTTAGATAGAAGATAGGGATATAGTCACTTTTCCCTCTATGTTGGTCAGTGAGGATATCTATGAAAGAAGAAAGAGGTTTTCCTAAAACTGCATGTTTATATTTGCCTTTTCTTTAACTTGAGACCATCTGAAATTTAAGAGCAACAAATAATCATTCTCCTGGATCTAATTAGCAGAGTTATCAAGATGATGCTAATGGAATTCTATTTACCCCCAACATAACTCAGCCAATAAGTTCTTCTCAGCTATGTTAAGCAGTAGTTGAAACACATTAAACTTTAACACTTGTATTATCTTTTTCCCTTTAAAATTAAAATACTCAAAAATTTATGAGGGGATCTCGGTATATTGGTGCATATCTGATATCCCAGTATTCTGGAAGGCCTAGGTAGGAGGATCTCAAACTTAAGGCCAGCTTAGGTGCTTAGATCTGTCTCATGATAAAAATAATGAGGGGTAGGGATATAGATCAGTGGTAGAGTGTACAGGGGTTCAAGCTCCAATACCAAAAAACAAAACAAAACAAAACAATCCCCAAAATAATAACAAATCATGAAGGGATTAGGCATGGTAGAACACTTACCAAGCATGCACGTGGCTCTGTGTTCAGTTGCAGCAACATACCACATACACAATTATCAGGAAGTTTTTGAAGTGATAGGAATGTTCTGTAGCTTGATGGGGATTTGGGATATACAGGTGTAGGCATGTTAGGAATTTGCATTTAAGATTTGTAGCTGAGTGTGGTGGTACACACCTCCCAGGGTACCAGGAGTTTGAGTTAGGAAGACTGAAAGTTCAAGTCCAGCCTGGGCAATTTAGTGACTTAGGTAGACCCTGTTTTAAAATAAAGAAGGGCTGGGTATGTAGCTCAGGATGAAGGCCCTTGATTCAAACTCTAGTACTGAAAAAAAAAAAAACAAAAAAAACAAAGCAAAACAAAACAGCTTTTTACATTTGTATAAATTTTACATAAGAAGGAGAAATTACCAATAGATATTTAGTTCTAGTTAAGGACATACATGCTGAATTTAGAGGAAAGTCTTCTAATATCTCTATTTTTAAATGCATCAAAAATAACATGGATTGATAAACACACAGGGAAATCAATAGATATATGATAAACTAAGAATAGTTAAATTTGGTGGAGTTTATGGTAGGTATACAATGTTCTTCATAAAATTCAACTTGCTATATGTTTATAAATTTTCATAATAAAATGTTTGGAAAAATATCTAGAAATATTTTTAGCCCTAGATCAACAGGAAATGTAGGTAGGTATATTGCTATTAGACCTATATTCTGCTTACCAGGTGTTAAAGCCTTTTATACTTAATCTAGTTTCCTGAATTCAGTGTCTAAGAATTTTATTTACTTAAGTCTAGTTACCTCATCCTTTTTATCTACTTTGAATTTCTGGTTTATAATTTTCAAATATTTATCTTTGTTCAAATATTTATCTGTCAAGTATGGGGATACAATTTTTTTTTTCTTTGTCTTTTTGAGACAGGGTCTCACTATGCAGTTCAGGCTGGCCTTGAGCTCTCTTTGTAGCTCAGGCTGGTTTCAAGCTCACAATGATCCTGCCTCAGCCTCTCAAGTGCTGGGATTACAGGCGTGCACTACCATACCACACTAAATTTTTGTTTTGTTTTGTTTTTCCTGTTTCTATGGAGCTTCCACTTATGGCTTATTCTATCTTTTCTTTCTTGCTAGAATTCTTTTTTGCTTTCTTTCTCTTCTGTTTGGTTTTAGTTTTGGTTTTTTGAGATAAGTCTGTGTATCCCTCTAGGGGCTCTACTAGCTTTGTAGCCCAGGATAGCCTTCATGACCTTCCTGCCTCAGCCTCTTGAGTGAGGGGTTACACCTCCACACCCTGTCCCAAGGCTTAGTAGTGCTGATGTAGATGTAATGGGAGACTGAGGTGGTTTGGTGATGTCTAAATCCAGGATGACTAAGCTCTCCTAGTCCAATGCCACTGCAGCTTCATTCTTTGAACTCTGTGCTGACTCCTAGTTTACCAGGCCACCTTCTGATTCCCATGTAGGTCTGCAGAGAGAATGCAGTATTTCTTTTGAGGATTTATGGTTACTGCAACAGTGATACCTCAGGCAAGCCAATAAAATAGCTTGTGATTAAGAGTTGACTACACTAACTACAGAAGATCAGCACCCTAGAATAAACTGCATTCATATCCCTTTCTCTTTCAAAGTGAATTTGATGACAACTCTTTAAACTGGATTAACACGAGTCAGTCTTCTTGAGCGAAGTCTTCACATCTCTGTTCTATTAGTTTGAATACCTACAAAGAGATTGAAATATATTTCTCTGATAGGGATTCCAAAAAGTTCATTGCATAGTACCTACTCCAGAATCATTTATATTTTCTGCATTTTTCTTTTGTTGTTGTTAAGAAAAACAGTAGGATAAAATAAATAAATAGATAAATGTGTGTATTCACATGTATATCACTCTGTCCATAAACTAAATACATGTTTGTATGTGTAGACATGTGTGTATATACACATACAAAGCTATTGAAAAATACATTTTACAACTGAAATTCTTTAAACCACTAGTTTGCTCCAGAAATTCCATTCTGACACATGGTGGTGTACAGCTATAATCCCAGCACTTGAGAGGCTAAGGTAGGAGGACCAACATGAGTTTGAGGCCAATTTGGACTATATAGTGAGTTCAAGGCCAGTCTGAACTACTTAGCAAGACAAAACAAATGAACAAAACCCTTGGGAATTCCATTCTGAAAAACAGTGACTTAACATTTAAATCATAATTTCTGGATGATCACAAAAGGCACAAAGAAATTTTATTTCTTTCACAAATTAGTAAGGCCAAACTTGTGAAAACCATGAGTTTTGTGTATTCAGCACCATTTGAATGTATTCATCTAGAATTCTAACCACTCTCACTGGTGTGGACCAGCAACAAAATGCTGATTATCATATCTAATGTGAAAGGCACTGAGCAATCATAAGTTTCATGTGAAGCAAAGTAGAGGGTTAACCAACCAACCAACCAACCAACAAACTAACAAAGACACAATATAAAAGACACAAAGAAAATTGTCCTTACCTTGCTAGAATCTATTACTTGTTATTCTAGCCAGCTGATACTTTAATAATTCATGTTATATAAAAGAATACTTATAAAATGGTACATTAGATACTCTAATAATTCATAAAAGTTTTATATGAAGGAGCATTAATAAAATAATGCATTAGTTTTTATAATTATATGGAGGGTATTCTCTATTTACCACAAATATTACTCATTACATAAACATATTCATTATTACATAAACACATATTTGTATCTGTTGCATAGATATACTCATATCATTACACATTCAATTATTAAATATATACTATTTACATATATTATATATATGTATATTAGATAAAACATTATATTTTAACCATGCCTCAGGATTCATTTTCACAAAATACTGTATCACAAAATACTGTATCACAAAATACTGTCTAAACTTCTTCACAAGATGTATGAAATTCTTTTTTTAATTCATTTTATTCAAACATAAAAAGAAAGAAAAAAACTACAATAAAATTTCAAAGCACATCAATCAGAGGGTAATACTGGTACACACATTGTGCATTGTCATCCACAAATCATTTACCCGGAGCATAAGACATCTGTCTTCAATTATCCAAACAATTCCAGTACAAATCTTTATCTTCAGTGAATTCAAAAAAATCAGTAGCATAACTATCTTAACTATTTTTATATACATATACATACACATATACATGTTTGTTCTTTCAGCTTGTCACAATAAGGAAACAATATGTTTACACATGTGTGTCTTATTTATTTCACTAATGAGTATGTTCTCAAGGTGTACCCATTTACCTATAAAAGTGTCCAGTTTATCTTTTATGGCTGAGTAGTACTCCACTGTATAAAAATACCACATCTGTTTTATCCATCCCTCAGTTGACGGGCATTTAGGTTGTTTCCAAGATCTGGCTATTACAAACTGTGCTGCTATAAACATGGGTGCACATATATCACTGTGGTATGATGTTTTTAATTCTTTTTGGAAGACACCCAGAAGGGAAATAGCTGGGTTGAATGGGACCTCCAAGCCTAGTTTTTTGAGGAATCTCCTCACTGTTTTCCACAGTGGTTGCACCAGTGTGCATTCCTACCAACAGTAAAGAAGGGTTCCTTTTTCACCACAGCCCTCCAGCATTTGTTATTGGTTGATTTCTTGATACTAGATATTCTTGCTGGGGTGAGGTGGAATCTCAGTATTGTTTTAATTTGCATCTCTCAATGACCAGTGATTTTGAACATTTTTTTCATGTATTTATTTGCTGTTTGTATTTCTTCACCTGAAAAGTATGTATTCATCTCAGATGCCTGTTTTTGGATTGGGTCTTTAAATTTGGGAGGACTAACTTTTTTGAGTTCTTTACATATTCTCAGTAGTAATCCTTTGTCTGAAGAACAGCTGGCAAACATTTTCTCCCACATCCTGGGTTGTGTCTTCACTCTGTTGGTGATTTCTCTTGCTGTGTGAAAGCTTTTCAGTAGGGTGACATCCATTTGTTGATTCTTTGCAACAGCTCCTGTGCAACTGGGGTTTTGTTCATAAAGTCTGCCTATACCAATGTCTTCGAGAGTTTTACCTAGTCTTTCAGCACATTTAATGTTTCTGTTTTACTATTAAGATCTTTGATCCATTCTGATTTTAGCTTTGTACATGGTTAAAGATATGGGTTCAGTTTTAATCTTCAGCATGTGTAGAACCAGTTTTTCCAGCACCATTTATTATAGAGGCTTTCTTCTAGTGAATGTGTTTGGCACCTTTGTCAAAGATAAGATGGCTTAGCATGTCTGGAGTTGTTTATGCATCTTCTAATCTTTTACACTGATCTTTGAGTCTGTTTTTTTAACCAGTACCACACTGTTTTTATCACATTAGCTTTATAGTATAATTTCAAGTCAGGAATTGTGATGCCCTCCTCCATCTTATCTTTGTTGCTTAGGATTGCCTTTGCTATTCTAGGTCTCTTCTGGTTCCACATGAATTTTAGGATTGTTTTCTCTAATTCTGTGAGATATGCTATTGGAATTTTGGCTGGGATTGCATTGAATCTGTATAACAGTTTTGAAAGTAGGGTCATTTTCACTATATTGGTTTTTCCTACCCAAAAGCATGGGTTATCTCTTCATTTTTCTGATATCCTGTCCAATTTCCTTTTTCAGAGTACTGTAGTTTTCAATGTAGGGTCTTTTACATCCTTTGTTAGATTGAGTCCTAGATAATTCATTCTTTTGGATGCTATTGTAAAATATATTGTTTCCTTGATTTCTCTCTCAGTGAGTTTGCTATTGTGTACAGAAGGCTATTGATTTTTGAGTGTTGACTTTATAACCAACTGCATTACTCAATTTTCTTATTAAGTCTAAAAGTCTTTTGGTGGAGTTTTTGGGGTCTTCTAAGTAGAGTATCATGTCATCTGCAAATAATGATAGTTTAATTTCTTCCTTTCCTATCTTTATTCTTTTTCTTTCTTTCTCTTGTCTAATTACTTCTGCTAAAGTTTCCAGGACTATGTTGAATAAAAGTGGAGACAATGGACATACTTGTCTTGTTCCTGATTTTAGAATGAAAACTTTCAATTTTTGTCCATTTAGTATGATGTTGGCTGTTAGTTTGTCAAAGATGGACTTTATCAGATTGAGATAAAGATCATCTATTCCAATTTTCTGTAAGGCTTTTATTCTAAATGGGTGCTGGACCTTTGTCAAAAGTTTTTTTTTTTTTTTTTTTTGCATCTATTGAGATGAGCATATGATTTTTGTCCTTGGCTCTGTTAATATGGTATATTACATTTATTGGATTTATGTATATTGAAACATCCCTGCATCCCTGAAATGAATCCCACTTGATCATGGTATACAATCATTTTGATGATTTGCTGCAGACTGTTTGCCAGTATCTTATTGGAGATTTTTGCATCAATGTTCATTAGGGAAACTGGCATGTAATTTTCTTAGTTGGGTACTTCTCTGGTTTTCAAATCAGAGTAATGCTTGTTTCCAGGAATAAATTTGGGAGTATTGCTTCCCTTTCAATTTCATTAAAGAGTTTGAGAAGCAGTGGTGTTAGATCTTCACTAAATTTCTTGTAGAATTCAGCAGTGAATCCATCAGGGCCTGGGCTTTTCTTTGTTGATAGGTTTTTAATTACATCTTTGATTTCATTTATTGATATTGGGTTATTTAGGATTTTTATATCTTCTTGATTCAGCTTTGGTAATTCATGTGTATCTAGGAATCTGTCCATTTCTTTTGTATTTTCCAACATACTAGAATACAAGTTTTCAAAGTAGGTATAGATGATCTTATGGATTTCTTTAGGGTCTGTTGTGATTCACCCTTTTCATTCCTAATTGTGTGGATTTGAGTCTTTCCTGTTTTTGGTAAGGTTGGCTAAGGGCTTATCAATTTTATTTAATCTTTCAAAGAGCAACTCTTCAATTCATTGATTCTTTGTATTGTTTTTTTAGGCTCCAGTGTGTTAATTTCTGCTCTGATCTTTATAATTTCCTCCCTTGTATAAGCTTTTGGTTTATCCTGCTCTTCTTTTCCTAGAAGTTTGAGGTTCAACATTAAGTTGTTCCTATGTACTTGGTCTGCTTTCCTGATATGAGCATTTACTGCTATAAATTTCCCTCTTAAAACTGCTTTCATGTTGTATTGTTGTTATCATTCAACTGTAAAAATTGTCTAATTTCTTTAATTTCATCTGTGACCCCTTGGTTGTTCAGTAGTGTGCTATTTAATTTCCATGTTTTTATGAAGTTCTTGTGGTTTCCTGTGGCATGGATTTCCAATTTCATTGCACTGTGGTCTGATAGTATGCATGAGATAATTTCAGTTCCTTTGCATTTACTTAAGCATATTTTATGAGCCAGTATATGGTCTGTTTTGGAGAATGTCCCATGTGCAGCTGAGAAGAATGTGTATTCTCATGCTGTGGAGTGGAACACTCTAGACATCTTCTAAGTCCATTTGCTCAAAAGTGTGATTTACTTCTAATATTTCATTATTGATTTTTTTATCTAGTTGATCCGTCTTTTTGTGACAATGGGGTATTGAGGTCTCCCAATACAATTGTATTAGGGCTTATTTGATTTTTCATGTCCATTAGTAATTGTTTTATATAGCTGGGTGCACTGACATTTGTTGCATATATATTTATGATTGTTATTTCTTCTTCTTGAATTGTTCCCTTTATGAGGATGTAATGACCTTCTTTATTTCCCTTAATCAGACTTGGCTTGAAATTCACTTTGTCTGCAAATAGAATAGCTACCCCTGCTTTTTTCTGGGTTCTTCTCACATGGAATATTGTTTTCCATCCTTTGACTTTCAGTCTGTGAATTTCTTTTTGAATTAAATGTATTTCTTATATACAGCATATTGTTGGATCTTGCTTCTTGATCCATTCTGCCAGTCTGTGTCTTTTGACTGGTGAATTGAGACCATTAACATTGATGGTTAAAAGTGACATGTATTACTTATCTTTATCATGTTATTTTCCTGTTGTGGCTTCTCCCACCCTTTTTTTCCTTTCCTCTAATTGTTTACCTTTCCTGGTGGTTTCCTTTTGTCAGAGTTCATGGAGCTCTAGTCTTTATTATCTCTTTCTAGAATGTCCTTCAGAACATTTTGGAGTGCTGGCTTGGTGGTCATAAATTTCCTCAGATGTTCTTTCTCATGGAAGTATCTTACTTCTCCATCAATTTTGAAAGATAGCATTGTGGGATACATCAATCTGGGTTGAAAGTTGTTTTCCTTTAGTACTTGGAGCACTTCACTCCAAGTTCTCCTTGACTTGAGAGTTTGTGCTGAGAAGTCAGCTGTGATTCGGATGGGCTTTCCTTTATAGGTGATTTGTTTCTTTTCCCTAACAGCTTTTAAGATTCTGCTCTTGTGGTGAATTTCTGGAATCTTGACTATGATATGCTTGGATGTAGATTTTTTTTTTGATCATTGTTAATTGGAGTTCCATATGCTTTACTTATTTGTATGTCAAATTCTTTTTCTCTACCAAGACAGTTTTCTGTCATGATGTCTGTGAACATGTTTTTAATGTCATTTGTGGTATCTCCTTGTTCATTGACTCCAATTAATTTCAAGTTATTCTTTTTTGTCTCATCTAGCAGCTGCTGGATTGATTCCTTTTGGTCCCTTGCTAGTTTTGAGAAATCTTTCTTTTTCTGGTCATTAATTGCAAGCCTATCTTCACTATCTGAGATCCTGTCCTCACACTGGCCTAATCTGCTTCAAATACTTTCAGTGGAGTTTTTATTCTCCTGGATATCTGCTAGAATCTGCTTTATGGATTCCATTTGTTTCCTATGCTGTGCTTCCATAATTTGCTTAAGCTCATCTGTTTTTTGTTTGTTTGTTTGTTTGTTTTTTGCCTGTGTCTACACTAACATTGCTAATTATGGTGTGTATTTTGGTAATCTCTGTAGTTATTTGAGAGATTATTTCCGATTTCATTTTTCCAGAGCCTCATTCAATTGCTTTGTGATTACTACTTTGGGGACACCTGGCAGAGGGCTTTCAGATTGTTTCCCCTCATTGTCCCCTGGGTTTGCCTTTGGTAAACTGGATATCTGGAATTGCATCTTGTTTAAGTGTCTTCTCATTTATTTTCTTTTTTAGTTTAATTCCTAGGGTGATGCTTATAAATTTCCTATGGTGGATTGTTTTATTGGTGGTATTTAGGATACTTAGGTGATGATTACTTCTTTGAGGGATCTTCCAGGCATAGCTGGTTTTTGGGTTTTGAGTCAGTTGGAAGATTTTACCTCTTCAGTTTGTTGGAGATGAGAAGTTGTTGCTCGTTTGGCCTAGTCCCTGGTTGTTTGGCACAATGTTTTCTGTGACCCTTAATCTCAGTCATGGATTATCAGGACCAACAGCTGTTTAGAACAATTATGTCAGTTGTGGTTGTAGAGGCACCAATAGCATCAAACACAGCCTATAAAACAACAAACTGAGCTAACTCTTAATTTGCAACTTTTAACCATATGAACTAGATTTGTGATTATATATCAAAATGTAAAACCAGATAATGATATGTAACATGTTAGTCCATAATATGCCAATTTTGCCCTCAGAGGTTAAAATTTACAATGGATAAAGAAGAAAATTGAGAAGTGAGAAAAGAGAAAGAGATGACAAGTAAGGTTGGAGGACAAAGATGGTAGAACAGAACAGAGCCACACCCACAGAGAACTCAGGAACCACTGTCACCCTTATTTAAAAAAAAAAGTGAAAGTGAAATAAAAACCAAACTGAATAAAATGAAACGAAACAAACAAGAAAAATAAAATAAACACAATGGGGCCAGGGATTTAGCTCAGTGGCATAAGCACTTGTCTGGTAAGCGAGAGGTCATGGGTTTGATCCCTGGCAAAATAATACAAAATAAAATAAAACATAAAAAC
The DNA here is from genome assembly GCA_004027455.1 of Hydrochoerus hydrochaeris. NCBI lineage: Eukaryota > Metazoa > Chordata > Mammalia > Rodentia > Hydrochaeridae > Hydrochoerus > Hydrochoerus hydrochaeris. The sequence goes on along the minus strand of PVLA01007984.1, from coordinate 1,449 downwards.
AGAGCCCACTTCCAGGATTCTCTCTGGGTTCACCAGCAGATGGCCCTTGGAGGCGGGGTCCGGAATCTCGCCACTGTATCCCCACAAACCCGCCCTTGCTTTATGGTGGAGTAGCGGATAACCTTAGCAGGCCTGTCTGAGACCAGACTCATGGGGCTCGCCACAATCCAAGCACTTATTACAGGTCTGTGCCCAGCTAGGAGCTGTTGGGGGAAGCTGGCAGCAGTTCTGGTTCCCGGCTTATGCTGCCCAGCTCCAAAATGGCTCCCGGCTAATTGCTCTGTCCTGAAGGAGGACTCAGTCCTCTGCACTCACCGCCAGCCAGTGAGGTCCTCCACGCCCACTGCTCCCCTCCACTGCCGCGGCTCTCTGCAGAGGCTTCTAGGGTCCCCAGGCACCACTGTCACTGTCACTGTGCGTCCCGAGGGTCCAACAGCTCTTCTCACACAGTGAGTCTGGCTCTGAGCAAAGGCGCAGCCAGTTACTGCCATCTTCGTTGAAGTTCTTTTTTACTCTTTCTGTGGGCTTCAATTTTAGATTCTTCCTGGTTCCAGGGGACCCACTTCCTTCCTTCTTGTCTTCCTCACCATGCTATATTTCAGTGTCTGGACAATGACTCTCAGACAGGCTGTTTTCTCTGCTGCTTACTGCTCCACCATCTTCCCCTTGGTCTGATGTATGAAATTCTAACACATGTGCAGAAATTCAACATGGTTTAATTGACCACCAGCAATAGATACAAGTTTATAGATCCTCTTTTTTCCCAAGCCCATATAATAGAAATAAGATATATAACCATGGATTGGAGGTGTAACTCAGTAGCAGAACCCTTGCTCTCACCTGACTGAGGCCCTGGCACTCAAAATCTTGGATCAGCTTTTACTACTATATCTCAGCTGACCCTGTTCTTCAGAGACTTCTCTATATTTGCTTCACATAAAAATGTTCACGAAATTTACTTCACAAATCTTAATGTGCTTTGTTTATTGCGGCGCCCTTTTATGTCCATGCCGTGTCCTAGTCCATCCATGCCTTATGACAATCGCTTCTCCAGGAAAAGGACGCCACATGTGGGAATTGGGCACGGGGATCTTGAAATGTTTTGTACTGATAATTGTAATTTGTGTAGTTCACATGTGTATGTTTTTATGTAATGCTCAATATGGAGTCAAGGGTGGAAACTCCAGGGGGGTTGCTGGAGGCCCTCTAGATAAACCCTTTGTGAGGACTGATTGTGAGGTTTTGCCTTCTGTAAATAATGTGAGAGAAATAAAAGAGCTCATGGAGGAGGATTTACAAAATTCCTGTGAGACAACTACCCTGAGACACTGGACAGGCAGCCAGAGACGGGCAACTAGGACCCATATGTTACACCACCGGCCGCCTAAGACAGGCACAGGACCAATTGCTGTCCTGCAGGCCCATGACGGGTAAGGTCTGGTTGGGTAC
>PVLA01007983.1:15344-95744 GCA_004027455.1 Hydrochoerus hydrochaeris | reverse complement strand
TTTTTTATAGCTGAGTAATATTCCATTGTATAAAAATGCCACATCTTTTTCATCCACTCTGCAGTTGATGGGCATCTTGGTTGTTTCCAGGATTTAGCTATCACAAATTGTGCAGCTATGAACATGGGTGCACATATATCACTGTGATATGAACTTTTCAGTTCTTTGGGGAAAATGCCCAGGAGGGGTGTAGCTGGATTGAATGGGGCTTCTAATCCTAGTCTTCTGAGAATTCTCCATATGGATTTCCGTAATGGTTCCACCAGTCTACATTCCCACTGTCAGTGGAGCAGTGTTTCTTTATCCCCGCAGCAGCGCCAACATTTATCAGTTGATTTCATGATGGCAGCTATTCTGTCTGGGGTAAGGTGGAATCTCAATGCTGTTTTAATTTGCATTTCTCGAATGACCAGTGATGGCGAACATTTCTTCATGTATTTATTTGCCATTTGTATATCTTTCTCTGAGAACTGTGTGTTCATCTCAGATGCCCATTTTTGGAGAGGGTCTTTGAATTTAGAGGTCTTTATGTTTTTCAATTCTTTATATATTCTAGACACAAGTCCTGTGTCTGAGGGGTTGCTAGTTAAAATTCTTTGCCACTCTGTTGGTTTTCTTTGCACTCTGTTGGTGATTTCCTTTGAAGTGCAGAAATTTTTCAATAATGTGAGATCCCAATTGTTGATTCTTTGAAGTGTTTCCCGTGCAGTTTTTGTTTGGTTCATGAATTCTCTGCTTACCCCTATGTCTGCAAGACTTCTACCTACCTTGTCTTCCAGTAGATTTAGTGTTTCTGTTTTAATATTGAGGTCTTTGATCCACTTAGAATTTAGTTTTTTGCATGTTTATAGGCATGGATCTAGTTTCAGCCTTTGGCATGTGGAGAACCAATTTTTTCAACACCATTTATTAAAGAGGCTGTCCTTCTTCCAGTGGACATATTTAGCCCCTTTTTCAAATATCAGGTGGCTGAGTGTCTTTATAGTTGTGCTTGCATCTTCTAATCTGTTCCATTGATTCTCAGATCTATTTCTTTGCTATACCATGCTGATTTTATCACTGTGTCCTTATAGCATAGATTCAAGTCAGGAATTGAGATGCCTCCAGCCTTGCCTTTGTTGCCCAAAATTGCCTTTGCTATTCTAGGTTTCTTTTGTTTCCAATGAATTTTAGTAGTGTTTTCTCTAGATCTGTGAGGTATGTCAATGGTATTTTGATTGGGATTGAGTTAAATCTGAATAACAGTTTGGGGAGTATCGCCATTTTCACAATGTTGTTTCTTCCCAGTCAAGAGCAAGTGATATCCTTCCATTTTCTAATATCTTCTTCAATCTCCTTTTTCAGTGTAGTATAATTTTTATCATTTAGGTCTTTTACATTTTTAGTTAGGTTGATTCCTACGTATTTTACTTTTTGATGTTATTGTAAAGGGCGATATATCCATAATTTCTCTCTCAGTGGTTTCTCGTTTTGGTACAGGAATGCTATTGATTTTTGAGTGTTGACTTTGTATCCAACTACACTACTGAACTTGTTTATTACCTCTAGCAGTCTTTTAATGGAAATTTTGGGTCTTCCATATAGAGTACCTTGTCATCTGCAAATAGTAATAATTTAACTTCTTCCTTTCCTATCTTTACTGCTTTCACTTCTCTCTCTTGTCTGATTGCCCTGGCTAGTGTTTCCAGAACTATGTTGAAAACGAGTGGTGAGAGTGGACATCCTTGTCTTGCTCCTGATTTTAAAGTGAAAGCTTTCAGTTTTTGCCCATGTAGTATAATGTTGGCTGTTGTTTTGTCATAGATGGCCTTTATAAGGTTGAGATAGATGCCTTGTACTCTGGGTTTCTGGTGGGTTTTTATCATGAACATGTGTTGGACTTTGTTGAAAGCTTTTTCTGCATCTATTGAGATGACCATATGGTTTTTGTTTTTGGCTCTGTTGATGTGGTGTATTACCTTTATTGATTTGTGTATGTTAAACCATCCCTGCATTCCTGGAATGAACCCCACTTGGTCATGATGTATATTCTTCTTAATGACTTGCTGCATTCTGTTTGCCAGTATTTAATTGAGAATCTTTGCATCAATGTTCATTACTGAGATTGGTGTATTGTTCTCCTTTTTGGTTGCATCTTTCTCTGGTTTTGGTATCAGAGTAATAATTGCCTCCAGGAATGATTTAGGGAGGATTGTTTTTTTCTCAATTTTATTGAAGAGTTTAAGGAGTATTGGCATCAATTCTTCTCTAAATTTCTTGTAGAATTCATCAGTGAATCCATCAGGACCTGGACTTTTCTTTGTTGGTAAGTTTTTAATTACATTTTCAATTTCAGTAGCTGATACTGGGTTGTTCAAAATTGCTATATCTTCTTGGTTGAGCTTTGGTAGTTCATATGTTTCTCGGAATCTGTCCATTTCCTCTGTGTTGTCCAGTCTGTGTGAGTACAGATTTTCAAAGTAGGTATTCATGATCTTTCGAATTTCCATGGGATCTGTAGTAATTTTTCCCTTTTCAGTTCTTATTGCATGAATTTGGGTTTTTTCCTTTCTTTCTCTTGATAAGGTTAGCTAGGGGTTTGTCAATCTTGTTGATTCTCTAAAAATCCAGCTTTTTGATTCATTAATTCTTTGTATTTTTTTCTTTGTTTCAATTGCATTGATTTCTACTCTAATCTTTACAATTTCCTCTCTTCTGTGAGCTTTAGGTTTAGCTTGCTCTTGCTTTTCTAGATGCTTGAGATTTAGCAGTAGGTTGTTTATTTGTGCTTGTTCTGTTTTCTTAATATGACAGTTTATTGCTATATATTTGCCTCTTAAGTCTGCTTTCATTGCATCCCACAGATTTCATTATGTTGCTTCTATATTTTTATTGAATTTTAGGGTTTTTTTTATTTCTTCTTTAATTTCATCTGTAGCCCACTGGTTGTTCAAAAGGCTGTTATTTAATTTTCATGTATTTATATAGGTTTTACAAATTCTTTTGCCATTAATTTCCAATTTCAGTGAACTATGGTCAGATATTATGCATGGTATGATTTCAATACCTTTGCATTTACTTAAGAATGTATTATGGGATAGTATATGGTCTATTTTGGAGAACGTCTGATGTGCACCGTAGAAGAATGTGTATTCTGATTTGGTTGGGTGGAACACTCTGTAAACATCTACTAAGTCCAATTGCTCACAGGTATGATTCAGTTCTGTCATTTCTTTGCTGACTTTTTGTCTAGTTGATCTATCTCTTTGTGACAATGGGCTGTTAAAATCTCCTGTTATAATTGTGTTGTTGTGTATTTGGTTTTTCATGTCCATTCGTATCTGTCTTATATAGTTGGGTGTTCCTATATTTGGCACATATATATTTATAATTTTCAGTTCTTCCTCTTGAATTTTACCACTAACAAGTATGCAGTGACCTTCTCTATCTCTTTTAATCATTTTAGGTTTGAAGTTCATGTTGTCTGCAAATAGAATAGCTACCCCTGCTTTTTTCTGGGTTCCTGTTGCATGGAATACTGCTTTCCATCCTTTGACTTTTAATTTATGAGTTTCCTTTTGGATCTGATGTGTTTCTTGTATACAGCATATTGTGGGGTCCTGTTTCTTGATCCATTCTGTCAATCTACTTTTTTTATAGGTGAATTGAGGCCGTTTATATTTATGGATAGCACTGGTATATACTGGCTTGACTTTCCCATGTTATGTTCCAGTTGTTTCTTTCTGCTTTTGTTCTTATTTGTTTATCCTACCTGATGGTTTCTTTCTGTTGTTGTTTTGGGGATTGTAGTCATTTTTATCTCTGTCTAGTATGTCCTTCAGTACTCTTTCTAGGGTTGGTTTGGTGGACATGAATTTCCTCAGTTGCTCTTTGTCATGGAAGTATCTTCTTTCTCCATTAAATTTGAATGAATGTTTTGCTGGGTACGTCAGTTTGGGTTGAAGATTGTTTTCTTTCAGGGCTTGAAATACCTCACTCCAAGGTCTTCTTGACTTGAGGGTTTGTGCTGAAAAATCTGTCATGATTCTAATGGGCTTTCCCTGATAGTGAGTTGTGTCTTTTCTCTGGCAGCTTTTAACATTCTGTTTTTATGCTGTATATCTGAGATCTTAATTATTATGTGTCTGGGTGTGGATTTATGTTGATTGTGACTGTTTGGTGTTCTATATGCCTCACTTATCTGCATATCAGTTTCTTTCCCCATGTTTGGGAAATTTTCTGCTATTATTTCTGTAAATACTTTATGTATGCCATTTCCCTGCACTGCTGTATCTTTGCTAATGCCCATTATTCTTACATTGTTGCTCTTGGCATCATCATGAAGCTTCTGGATTGTCATTTCATGCTGCTTTGTTATTTTTAAAAGTTCTATCCTTTCCTGATCACTTACTGTGATCCTGCCCTCAAGGTCCAAAATCCTATCTTCAGCTTCCTTTAGGCGGTTTTGCATGCTTTCAATAGAATTTTTTGTTTCTTGGATTTCTCTTTGAGTTTGTTTCATGAATTCTGCTTGTTTTCTATATTGTTCATTCAAAGTTTCAATCAGTTTCCCATGCTAATGTACTTTTTTCTCTAGTTCTTTAGCTGCATTCAACAACTCCTTTACTAAAGTTGTTATTTCTATCTTTACATGGGAGACTACTTCCAATTTGATTTCCTCTATAGCCTGATGCAGTTTTTTTTTTATTTCATTGGCTATCTTTTCAGAGATTCCCAGTGTGTTACTTTTGGGGTCCTCTATTTCAATGTCCCCTATACTTGTTTCTGGTGAACTATATGTTTGAGACTGCATTTTGCTTTTCTGTTTTGTCATTTTCACTGTGCCTGGTGTTTTCTATGTGTAGGAGGGTATCACACACTCTTTTCAGACACACTGAAGTCTTACTGTTAGTTGGAGGGGGTTTTACTACTGGCCGTTTTTATCCCCTGTACCCCTCTATTTTAGGGGTATACTCACCACATTGATACAGTCAATCCGGTGTCATCCAAAGTTCACCACCTTGGAGCAAAGTTACAAATTTTCTCACTCTAACTGGATCCTGCTGAGATGTTCTCATGTTCCAGGTGGGAGGGCGGGCCCATTTGTAGCAGTCCCGGGCAGTTTTTAGTCTTGGGCGGGCCTCCTCGATGTTCCTGGTGGCAGGGCAGGCCCACAGGGGAGGTTCGGGTTAGCCAACCCTGAGGTGGGCTTGCACTGAGTTCCAGTGGCAGGGTAGGCCCACGGTAGAGGTCCTGGGCAGCTTACCCCTGATGCAGGCCTCTGCTAAGTTCTTGGCGGCTGGGCAGGCCCATGGTGGAGGTTCCAGGCAGCTTACCCCTGATGCAGTCTTCCGCTAAGTTCCAACTAGTGATTTCTTACTATTTATCTTCTTTTCTTGAAATTCTGTAATATTTCTAACTTTTTCCTGTTTTTTTTCTCTTTAAATAAAAAAATCAAAAAGAAAAAAGTAATGGACACATTCCTAGAAACATGAATTACCAAAGCTGGATTAAAAGATGTAAAACCGCTGACTAATCTAATTTTAATTACTGAAATTGAAAATGTAATTAAAACCTTACCAACAAGAAAAGCTCAGGTCCTGATAGATTCACTGTGAAATTCTACAAGAAATTCAAAGAAGACTTAATGTCAATACTCCTCAAACTGTTCAATGAAATCAAAAGGGAAGCAATTCTCCCTAACTCATTCCTGGAAGCAAGCATTGCCCTAATACCAAAACCAGAGAAAGAGCCAGCAAAAAAAAGAGAACTATAGGCCAATCTCCCTAATGAACATAGATGAAAAATTCTCAATAAAATTCTGGCAAATATATGCAGCAAGTTATCAAGAAGATTATACACCATCACCAAGTATGGTTCACCCCATAAATGCAGGATGGTTCATCATATGCAAATCAATAAATATAATACACCATATCAACAAAGCCAAAGACAAAAATCAAACGACCATCTCAATAGGTGTAGAAAATTTTCTTGATAAGTTCAAACCCTCACTCATGATAAGAGGTCTACAGAAAATTGGAATAGATGATCTTTACTGCAATATGATACAAGCCATCTATGACAAACCAACAGCCAGCATCATATTGAACAGCCACAAACTGAAAACTTTTGCTCTAAAATCAGCAACAAGGCAAGGTGTCCATTCTCACCACTCCTATTTAATATAGTGCTGGAAATGCTAGCCAGAGCAATTAGACAAAAGAGAGAAATAAATGGAGTAAGGATAGCAAAAGAAGAAGTTAAATTACCATCATTTGCAGATGACATGATACTCTACATAGAAGACACCCAAAACTCCATTGAAAGACTCCTAGGTATAATAACTAAATTTAGTAATGTAGGTGAATACAAAGTCAACACTCAAAAATCAGTGGAATTCCTATACACAAACAACAAATCACTGGGAGAGAAGAGAAGCCACACTCTTCAGTAAAGATTCCAAAAAAATGAAATACTGATGAATTAACCTAACTAAAGAAGTGATCTATTCAGGGAAAATTATAATACCTTGAAAAAAGTAATTGGATTTCAGAAAATGGAAAGATATTCCTTGCTCATGGATAGGAAAAACAAATATTGTGAAAATAGACATTCTCCAAAAATTGTTATACAGATTTAATGCATTTCCAATCAAAATACCACTAGCATATCTCACAGATCTAGGGAAATCATTCCTAAAATTCATCTGGAACCAGAAAAGACTTGAATAGCAAAGGCAATTCTGGGCAACACTTGCAAACCAGGAGGCATCACAACGCTTGACTTGAAGTTACACTACAAAGATACTGTAATAAAATCAGTGTGGTAATGGAATAAAAACAGACCTGAAGATCAAAGGAATACATTAGAAGTTACAACTACAAGTATAATCACACTCAGCCACCTTATCTTTGACAAAGGGGCCAAACACATTCATTGGAAGAAAGATAGTCTCTTCAATAAGTGTTGCTGGAAAAACTGGCTATCCATATGCTGAAAATTAAAACTAGACCCATGCCTATCACCATTTACTAAAGTCAAAATGGGTCAAAGATCTAAGTAGTAAAACAGAAACATTAAATCTGTTGGAAGACAAAATATTTATAAATCTTGAAGACATAGGGGTAGGCGGTGAATTCATGAACAAAAATCAAACTGCAAGGGAAATACTTTTTAGAATCCATAACTGGGATCTGATCTTATTAAAATGTTTTTGCATGTCAAAAGAAATCTCCAACAGAGTAAAAAGGAAACCAATGAATTTTGAAAATATCTTAATCAACTGTCCCTCTAGAACATATGAAGTATTAAAAAAAATCAGACCCCTGAAATTCAAAGACCCAATCCAAAAATGGGCATCTGAGATGAATGCAGTTTTCAGATAATGAAATACAAATGGCAAATACATACACAGAAAAATGTTATGCATGATTGGTCATTTAAGAAATGCAAATTAAAACCACACAGATTCCATCTCACTCCAGAAATAATGGCCAGGAAAAAAAAACTACCAACAACAAATGTTGGAGGGGCTGTGGGGGAAACTGAACTCTTTTGCACTGTACCAGAGTGTAGACTGGTGCAGCCATTGTGGAGGTCAGTCTGGAGATTCCTCAAAAACATTTGACCCAGCTATTTCAGTTCTGGGAAAATTTCCAGAGGAACTGAAAACATCATATCATAATGATATATGTGCACCCATGTTTATAGCAGTTCAATTTGTAATATCAAGATCTTGGAAACAACCTAAATGCTCATCAACTGAGGAATGGATAAAAAAGATGTGGTACTTTTATATAATGGAGTACTACTTAGCTATAAAGAATGATCACATTGAGATATTTATAAGTAAATGGGTGCAACTTGAGACCATACTGATAAGTGAAATAAATCAAACTCATATGTGTAAATACTGTATTGTCTTCCTAGAGTAAGAGATGGTAAGAGTGCATAAGATAAAAAATCCTCAGTAAATACAGTGTAAGAATGTCCTCAAAGGGGAAAAAATAATATGTCAGGGAAAAGGAAGGAAATAAAAAGAAGGGAAAAGAAAAATATCTAAAATTTTATAAACACATTTAGGATAGCTATGATGATTGTGCTACAAATTCTATAAATTCTTGAAACAAAACAGTTAACATTGATAGGATTGAAACAATTTTGCATACTTGTGTCTGGTGATCTGAGGAACTCTTTTGAAGATCACCATGAAAAGTTAGCAACCTTAGCTATGTTCTTACCATCTTGTTTTGAAGGCCTATATCGTCATTGGTTTGGACACTTTGCTTTGTTATTTATTTGTGTTTTTTGTTTCTTGTTTTTCTAGTAACTTGCTTTATTTTGTTTTTCCCTCTAATAAAGAAAGGATAGGTAGACATGTAGAGGCTTATACATATCTAGGACTTCTAAACAGTTTATGAGGATTAATTGTATTATGTGTGATGAAATGAACAGCTACTTTGAAGAAAAAGAGACATTATGGTATCCACTGCTGATTTCCTATTGTCATACTGTGAAATCCAGTAGTGCATTTATTCTTTGTTCAGTGTGGTTTTAGTCTGCTTTGTATTATTTAATTTCAACATGCATGAAGGTATGGACAGTTATTTTAAAGAGAACAAGAGACATTAAGGTAGCCATTGTTGATTTTCTTATTGTCTGGTTTTTGAAGGCCTCTAATGCCTTTATTACTCTGTTTTGATCAGTTTTATACTATTTTGTTTTGTATGAATTCATTGTGTGTTAAGATATAGACAACAATTTGAAGAAAATGAGACATTATGGTAGCCACTGTTCATCTCCTGTTGTCTTGCTCTGAAATCTGTGTCAGCTACATTGTTATCTTCTGATTTGCTTTGTTCTGTTTGTTAGGTTTTGTTTCACCCTCTTCAAAAAATTTTTTAAAAATGTAAACATTGTCTCCAGCATCTGTGGTATGCTTCAATATTCTTTTGCTTACTCTTTCATTCTTTCTGCCCTATCTTCTTGAGTTTTTCAAAGCTACGGTGATCATTCTTTGCCCTTCAACCTTGCTTATACTATATTTCTCTTCATTTATTTCTGTATTTTCACCCTACCCCTCTTAAGGGATAGGGAGAGTAAAATCACTCTAAGGGGAAACTCAATACATACAAGATTTTGGTTTTTGTTGGATTGTGTCATATATCTGTAAATCCTGTGGGTAAAGTTAACAAATTAAGAGTTACCACAGTTTGAGTTTCTAGGGTATGCTTGAGTTTCTAGGCTGTACTGTTATTGCTAATTGTACTATAATAATCAGTTTCATACCTGTTTTAATCAGTTGCTCTTCCTTTTCTGACAACACTGACATTATTTAGGGTCATAATCATTACCATATTCCAGTACCAAAGGACTGGATACTGAGCAAAAGAGATAGCAACTTCTCCTCCCTAACAAATTGTGAATGTAAGATCTTTGGATAGACTCAAAGGCCAAAGTCTCAGTACTAGTGATAAAGTACCTACCATAAGTAATTTAGGAGCATCAAGCCAGAAAAAAAATTAAGATTTAAAAAATAGAAAATGACAAGAAACAGAAGCAAAATTCAACATCAGATCTCCAGCTCACACAGGACAAATCCAGGGGACAATGATGAGACAGAGAAAATCAGAAAGCTCTCACATAAATTTTCTAAAGTGGTAACAGCAGAATTTGAAAAAATAAAAATAGATAAATGAGTCTATAGAGAAATGCAAAGAAGAAATAATCTCTCAGGTCAAAAAGCAAATGATGGTCATAAAGAAAGACTTTATCAGTGAATCTAGAGTAGATATTTGAAAAAAATAGAGGAGCTTAGGAAAATGATGAAAACTACCAATGCCCAACATAAGAAAGAGATGGAATCTATAAAATAGATTCAAGGAGATATGCAGGGGATTAAAAATTGTACTGAAATTATACACAGACTAATGAACCAATGTGAAGACAGAATAACAGGTCTAGAAGACAAAATTGTAATTAGCAATTATGAACTGAAAAATTTATTAAAAATAGCAAGGTACCACAACAAATCAATTCTAACAGTTCCAGACAATGCCACAAAGAATAACATGATTGATCAAAGTAAAGAAAAAGCAGGAAACAGTGCAAACAACGTAAAAAAATATAAAACTTGTTCATACAAGTAATGGCAGAAAACTCAAGCATGAAAAAAAAAAAGGATTTGACATACAGTTAGGTGAAGAATACAGAACTCCAGTTAGCCATAATAAAACAACAACAACAACTCTACACTAAGGCTATACCAGTCAAAAGTCCACAAATTCAACATAAGAATAGAATATTAAAAGCCTCTAGAGAAAAGAAACAGTCATCTATAAAAGAAAGCCCATCAGAAACACAACAGACTTCTCAATACAAACCCTTAAATGAAGGAGAGCTTCAAGTAAAATATCTCAAATCCTCAAAGAAAACAACCTCCAACCAAGGTTGATACATCCTGCAAAACCATTTTTCAAAATCAGTGGAAAAATAAGCTACTTCCATGACAAAGAACTGAAGAAATTCTTGACTACCACGCCAGAACACCAAAATATTATGAAGGATATTCTATAAAAAGGGAAAACTATATTTTCATTAACACAAATACAAAGAATCTACTCAGCAAAGCAAGCAATAAATCAAAAGGGAAAGACAGGGAAAACAACAGGAAAATGATATCAAAAGGATTAGTGAATACGAGATATAACCATTAATGTAAATGATCTGAATTCACCAATCAAAAGAAACAGACTTGGCAGACTAGAACAAGAAGCAACATCCAACAATGTGCTACATATAAGGAATACATTTGACTGGAAAAAAAGTCACAGACTGAAGGTCAAGAGATAGAAAACAATACTTCATGTAACAAGAACATGGAAAAAAATAGGTACCAATTGTATTTACAAATAAAGTGAACTTTAAGCCAAAACTGATCAAGAGAAACAAAGAAGGTCACTATACTTGTTAAGGGAAAACTCTGAGAGGAAGAGACTTTATTCATAAATACATGTGCACAAAACACTGGTGCACCCAAATATATGAAACAAATATTAACAGACATGAAAGATCAAAGTAGCACTAACACAACTGTAATGGGGGACCTTAATACCCTGCTGTCACAAACAGATCAAGTAGACAAAAAAAAAATCAAAGATATATCAGAACTAAATAAAACCAGTGAACAAATGGACTCTGCAGACCTACAGAGATCAGTGAATTCTGACATTGTTCTACTACACAATCTCAGAACACACATTCTTAACTACTCATGGGAAATTATCCAAAATAGATCACATAGTAGCTCATAGAACATGCTTAAGTAAATGTAAAGAAACTGAAAGTAACCCATGCATATATTATCAGATCATAGTGCAGTGAAATAGAAAATAAATGTCAAAAGGAACCACAAAATTACATAAATGTACAAATTAACAATATCCTGAACAACCAATGGGTCACAGATGAAATTAAAGAAGTTATACAGCTTCTACAGCTAAAAGATACTGTCAATAAAACATAACATAACTTATGGAATGAAATGAAAGCACTTATTTGAGAAAAATTTCTACTAATGAATACCGACATTAGTAAAACAGAGTAAGTTCAAATAAACTATCTACTGTTGAAGCTCAAACCTCTAGAAAAAGAATAAGTCAAGCACAAAGCTTGTAAAAGAGAGGATATTATAAAAATCAGAGCAAAAAATTAATGCAATGGAGACTAAGAAAACAATACAAAGAATCAATGACTTGAAGAGTTTGTTCTTTGAAAGAACAAATAATATTGAGGGCTGGGGGTTTAGCTCAGTGGCACAAACAGCTGCCTGGCAAACACAAGTTCATGAATTTGATCCTTGGTATGAAAAAAACAAACAAATAAATAAATAATATTATAAACCCAGAGCCAACCTTATCAACAAATGAAAAACTCAAATTCATGTAAATAAGAATGAAAAGATCCTGCAGATACCCATAGGATCAATACTTATTTTGAGAACATACATTCAAATAAGATAGAAAAGACAAAAAAATGGACAGCTTTGTAGATACATATGAATTATCAAAGTTGAATCAAGAAGTTATAAAAATTCTAAATAACCCAGTATCAGTCAGTGAAATTGTAATTAAAACCTACCACCACTAGCAACAACAAAAAAGCCAGGCCCTGAGGGATTCAGTGCTGAATTGTACAAAAATTAGAGAAGATCTAATGCCACTCACTACTCCTCAAATTAATTAATAAAATTGAAAGGGAAAAATATTCTCACAGTCATTCCTGGAAGAAAGCATTACCCTGATACCAAAACCAGAGAAGGATTCAACCAAAAAAGACAATTATAGGTCAGTCTCTCTAATGAGATGCAAAAAAATCCTCAGTAATATACTGGCAAACAGAATGCAGCAAATCATCAAGAAGATTATACAGCATGACCAAGCAGGATTCATTCCAGTGATGGTTCAGCATACACAAATCAATAAATGTAATACACAATGTTAACAAAGGCAAGAACAAAAACTATAGAACCATCTCAATAGATGCAGAAAAGTGTTTGACAAAGTTTAACACACATTCATGATTTAAAAAAACTCTGCGGATAATTTGAATATATTTCTAATCTCAATCTGATAAAAGTCATCTATGACAAATCAATAGCCATCATGCTACTAAATGGCAAAAAACTGAAAACATTCACTCTAAATGAGGAAGAGAGAGATGTCCACTGTCACCTCTCTTATTCAATATTCTTCTGGAAATATTAGCAAGAGCAATTAGAAAAGAGAAAGAAATAAAATGAATAAGAATAGGAAAAGTAGAAGTTAAATTACCATCATTTGTAGATGACATGATACTCTGCATAGAAGATCCCAAAATCTCTACCAAAACACTTCTAGATTTAATGACTAAATTCAGAAGCATAGATGAATATAAAGTTAACACTCAAAAATCAATAGCATTCCTGTACTAAAATAAAAAACTCACTGAGAGAGAAATTAGGGAAATAGCACCTTTCACAGTAGCATCCACAAAAATGAAATACCTAGGAATCAATCTAAAGCAAGAAAGAAAAGACCTTTACTTTGAAAACCATATTACTCTGAAAAAGGACATCAAAGAGGTTATCAGAAATGGAAAGATATCTTTTATTCTTGGATAGGAAGAAACAATATACTAAAAAGTCATATAGATTTAATGCAATTCTGATCAAAACACCAATAGCATACCTCATAGAACTAGAGAAAACAATACTAAAATTTATTTGGAACTTAAAGAGATCTAAAATAGCAAAAACAATTTTGTGCAACACAGACAAGGCAGCAGGCATCACAATTTTAGACTTGAAATTATACTACAAAGCTACTGTGATAAAAATAGAAAGGTACTGGGAAAAAACATATCTAAGGATCAATAGAACAGATAAAAGATGCAGAATCAACTGTAAACATACCCAGGCACCTTGCCTTTGACAAAGGGGAAAAACACTTTCACTAAAAGAAACAGTCTCTTTAATAAATGGTACTGGTAAAACAGGCTTTCTACATACTAAAGACTTTACTAGATTCTTGTTTCTTACTATGTACTAAACTAAAATCAAAATGGATCAAAGATCTAAATATTAAAACAGGAGCATTAAATCTGCTGTAAGATAGAATAAGGGAGAAGTCTTGAAAACACTGATGCAGGCAAAGACTTTATGAAAAAACTGATCACACAGGAAATGTTACAGAACAAATAGGATGTCACCTCATTAAAAAGCGTTTTTCACAGCAAAGGAAATCATCAACAGAGTGAAAAGAACCCAGAGTGAGAAAAAATTTTGCCAGATCTTTCTCAGATAAAGGACTAATTATCTTGAAATCATGAAGAACTCAAAAAGTTAGACCATCCCAAATTTAATTAAAGACCCAATTTGAAAATAGGCATGTGAAATGCATATTCTCCTCAGATAAAGAAATACAAATGGCAAAAAAATTATGAAAACCTGTTCTCCATCATCAGTCATATGAGAAATGCCATTTAAAACAATCCTAAGATTCCATCTCACTCTAGAAGGAATGGTTATCATCAAGAAACAAACCAATAATAAATGCTGGTGGAGATGTGCAGATAAAGGAACACTTCTCCATTGTTGGTGGGAGTACAGATTGGTTCAACCACTATAGAAGTTCACGTGAAGATTCCTTAAAAAATAAAACTAGAGATTCCATTTGACTTAGCTCTTCCTCCTCTTGGTGTCTTCCTGAAAGAATGAAAAGCATCATACCATAGCAATATACACACACCCATGTTTATAGAAGCATGGTTTATAATAGCTAAATCTTAGAAATGGCTCAAATGCCCACCACCAGATGGATAAAAATGTGTATTTTTAATACAATGGAGTACTACTCAGATATAAAGAAAGATAAACTTGAGACATGTTTTAGGTAAATAGGTATACTTTGAGACTATACTGCCAAGTGAAATAAACCGAAAACATGTGTAAAAATCACATTATCTGTTGTGAGTAACCAAAAGTGTAAATAAGCAATGTATAACAGATATTGTAAAATAGGAAGAAAATTTTCAAATGGGAAGGGGAACTAGGGAAGGAGAAGGGGTTAAGAAAGAAAGGGAAAGGAAAATCAGGAAAAAATGAACAAAGCTTTTGTAAATAAGAAGGGGGAAAGGGGTTAAAGGGAGCAAAGGGGAAATGGGAAAAAAAGAAGCAGCACAATATATCATATTCTGGTACAAATTCTCTATGATGAATTTGATCATATGTATATCTAAAATATACCAATAAAATTGATTTTAAAAAAGTATAGCCCAACAAAGTGAGCTCAAGACCAGCCTGAACTGTGTAAGAAGACCCTGTCTCAAAAAGACAAAAAAAGAAATAAAAATAAAAAAGTACAGACCCATAGCTTTCATACACATATACACTTTCCATCTTCACTTCTTAATCCATTCCCCACTGCCTTCTGTAACAAGACCTAAGACAGAGTCCCATGTCATAAAATCTTTACTTACTGGCACTACAGTAAGTAAAGATTTTAAGAGGTAAAACAAACACTGAGGCCTTCCTAACAAGGAGGCAACAGGTGACACTTCAGGAGTTTGGAAACCAAAGTAAGGAACCCTGAGATCCCAATGCCAAGTAATTGTACGACCATCACATGATCAATGCAGAGCCTATAATCACACTAGGAAAGCTGACTTGGAGCTGCAGAAAGGACATAGTCTATTAAGTGAGGTAGACCTATGGTTGGGTTATACCTCTTTTTTGAGCTCAGTCCCTGTTCTTAAGATGGGGATAGTCATGCCCTTCCATTCAACAGAATTTAAGTAAGAATGAAATGAGAGGAAGGATAGAAATGTGGTCTATAAAGTGGAAATTAAAGTGAAATATCTTACAGTCATCCATCCACACCACAAAGAAAGTTTGAGTCACAATGAAGTCTTTCTAAATTTTATTGGCACTGAAACAGAAAATGGGTTGAGCATAAACCTCTCCAAAAACAATTTTTTAAAAACTGAAGAATACACCAAGAGACATGAATATAAAATCTGCTCTTTCTCCCCAGCCTCCCAGAGGAGGCTCACTGCCTTACTTAAAGCAGCTTAAATTGCGCCACAATTCTGGGGTTTAATTTAGCCAATCTAGGGCATAAAGAGAGTCAAAATAATTTACATCAATGCACAAACCCCCCCAGGTCTTGGAGGAGGAGTCCAGAGAGGTACTGGGCTGGGGCACTGCATTCCCTTGGGGAATGAATCTTGGGGAGAAAGCAAATAGGAACAGTAAAACCAAATGCCAATTTTTAAAGAATGGATTGTATAATCTATAGTGACAGGTAACAGAAGTAATACTGAAAGTTTCTTACATTAAATTTCTGGCAAAATATCCTTTTATAATATAGTATATGATTCCCAGGTGTGTGGGTAGTAAAGAACATGAGGCCAAAATGATCCCGCCCCAAGACTAATATCTTTTAATTGTGTATTAGCAAGAAAGGTAGAAATCAATATTGAGTTAGATATCACTAGAATATATAATACTGGTAGAAAAAGTGTATACATGAGGTGTAAAGGAGAAGGAAGGTTACTCCTGGATTGAGAGCAAAGCATGGGAGTGCATAAGGGACCAAGCCAAAACCCCCAGCAGCTCTATGTTATGCCAGACATGGGACCACATAATTTGTGAGAAGACCTAAGTTAGAGGTTTGTGAGAGGCACAGCCCAGGAACCACCTTGGACTGAGGTGATAGGAAAGAACTACTGGGCACCTGAGGTTAAGTAAACTGTAGGATTAGAGGCATGGGCTTCTTTAACATATGTACCTTCTTCTGTCCAATCCCTTACTGAGCCTACTGGCATCAAGATCTAGGGCTCACCATACTAAGGCCAAGGAGCTATGAAGCAGGAGCTGTGGCTCAACTAGTTCTGATGAGGGAAGTGCCCTACATTGGTAGGGAAAATATTGACACAAGGTGTGAACATTTATTTTGGCAAAGCTATATATGGGGCTGGCTGAGCTTTTGAGTATTCATTCCTGCTGTTCTAGCTGGAGGGAATTTAGGGATTGAGGGGGGCAGGGGCAGATCCATAAAAAACTTTGGACCTGGAATAATATGGTGTATCTCTGCCCAAAGAGTTGACTTAATTGAAGCTTAGTATCCCATAAGGCATTGGGGCAGGGTCTTTTATCCATTTTTAGCTGAATAAAAGGGCCAAAGGCCTTGTAGGTTGTGAAGTCTCTTGAAGTCATTGTTTTCCTATACTACTCTAGGGAGAAACTTAGTTCCTGAACTCAGAGCAAAGGTATATTAGAACTGAGTTTGTAATAGTACACATCTGGGAGGTAGAAACAATAATGACTCTTTACTCTCCAAGCATTAGAAAGTCTCTAAAGGAATGGGCTCCAGGAGGCCAAATTCTAGGTCAGTTGACCCTTTCAGGGCCCTAGCTCCTTTTTTTAAACCCTGTAATCCAACCCTGAAAAAAATCATATGATATGAAAGAGGAAGGCAATGGTGGTCTAAGAAAGTAGGAATAGTTTTCAAACTACTCTAAAGTTAACTCTCATTGGGCAGCAGTTAAGTGTGGAGGTTTTTGCCTAATCACATGGAGAATGCCCCTGAGCTAGGGAAGTGGTCTATTCTAGCAAGCTAGATTAAATGGATTAGAGAGGGGGAAAGGGGTCTAATTGGCACAATAGGCCATTTTTCTGCCCAAGGAATTGAGCAGGGCTAATGGGCTAGGTTTGGTCCCATTGCTGCACTAAATGCTTGGCATGACTCCAGAGCTGCTGTAGTTAGTGGCTCCAGCACAGTGTGAGTTAGACAAGTGCATGGGGTATATAAGGAAGAAGAAAGGAGGGGTCCCTAGAGGCTGGGTGTCCATTACATGATTACATGGACTCAAACTCATCAATGCGCTGCTTGGTGTTGCCCTGCCGGATCTGACGCAGGGTCTTGTATTTATCTCGGCCCAGTCGCATGTTCTCAGCATGGATCATGTCATTGGCAGTCTTCTTGGATTCATCACGAGCATTGGCTAGTTCTGAAGTAAGGGCCTGTGAAGATGCAAGTGGATACAGGGATCAATAGATGCCTCTCATTTTAGCTGTATTTATTTTGATCAGATTTCTATTCTGTTTTCTATCTCTTTGTTTTATAACTTTCTCTCTCTCTCTCTCTCTCTCTCTCTCTCTCTCTATATATATATATATATATATATATATATAAAATCTGTATCTGCATCTATTCTATATTTATACCATCAGCCTATCTGTCCATACACCATCTATCTGGAGGAAGGCAAAGAGGAAGAGACAGAAAAACCAGTCTTATTAGGACTGCAGTGGGTCAAGAATTAAAAAAAAATAAAACCCAGCAGACTACTTGACAATGGGTATTCCTGAGAGAAAATCCCAACAAGTAAAGTAGTAAACTGGGATATGATTAAAAAGTAAGATGTGGCCACTTTAAAGTTTCACTTGAAATAGGCTTAGACTTCCATGCAGGACCTGGACAGTCTCCTATAACTACTCCTCCATTGTGGCCTAGGGAATGGTATGGTCATAATCTCCTTGACCCTTTACTGATGCTTGGATACCTTCAGGTGCTTCTGCACTCGCTCATTCTTCTCTGCTTCAGTGGTACGTTCTTCTTCACTGCGGTCCTTGGCCATAGCATCAGCCCTCAGATCAGCACTGGCCTCTGCCCCATTTTCATCTTGTTCATCCTGCTCATTCTCTGCAGGCTCTGCCACATGAGGTGTACTCATGGCAGTCTTCAACTCAGCACGGGTCTTTTCCAAGTCTTCCTGTACCATCTGTGCCTGTCCAGTGTCAGAAAGACAGACCAACATTTAGACCAAGTAACCTGTGGCTATCTATGCATGCCACAAATAGTCTGGCTATATGCACATGACAAATGGGCAAAATTTTCATCAGCCTGATTCCTAGTATCCATAGCTATAAAACAGAAGCATTTATATCAACTTCCTCAGGCGTATTGGGGAATTTTGGCAAGTACTTGAGAAACATTGAGCATCTTCTTCCACCATGTTAGCTGCACAGAGAAGGTGGGCGGTAGAAAAAGATCAAACTTAAGAAAACTAACGAGCTGAAATGTATGCATGTTGCTTCCCTTCCACAGTACTTTGTTCTGGTGCTGTGTCTTACCTTCTGTTGCCACTCCACAGCCTCACTCTCCTTCTTCTGCCGGGCCATCTCTAGCTGAGAGATCCGAGCTGTCAGCTCTGCCATTTCTGAAGCCTATAGATAAATCAGAAGCCTGTGAGGGTGGGGCATTCTGGTCCTAGGACCCAGGTGTCTTCAACCCCAATTCCTCTAAAGAAACAGTTGGGAACTTACTAGTTCACTTGTTTGCTGCATTGGCAGGTCTTTTATTCATTATCACTCCACTTCACTCCTATCTTGCTTACCTAGGACTTCCTTAATAAAACATAGCTCCCCTCCTAGACTGCAGGCATTGCAAAAACTGTAACATGTGATTTCTGTATCTTCCTCATGTTTGTTCCTCTTTCTCCTTCCCTTTCCTTTTTCTCCTCTCATGTGTGCAGGCGGTTAGGGCCTCCATAAAGCTCTGGAGGTTACTGAAGTGCCAACTCTTCTCTGCTGTCCTAAGATGCACAGGTCTCTGCTAACATTCTTTCCAGGACAAGTAAAGGAAAGAACTCAAATGTCACCAGGTGATCTGAACAAGGGAAAAATGTTTATGCACATCTTTATACCTTGGGCAAGTTTCCCAAAATCGCTTCTTTTGAGAGTTAGGTTTTAGTTCCCCCAACTCCCACTCCAAATATTACAAAGGCAGAGGATATGTCAAGGAATTTAGACCACAGATTAACTTCTGACTCATGGAAACCTTGGAAATTGTGGTTAAGACATGGACATCCATCCTCTTTCCCCTGCTAATAATATGTGGACACACAGTTTTGCATGTGGTTTCAAGGCACAAACCCTTCACTCCAAGGCAGAAGTGGGTTCTAATCCTTATTTATCTACAGTTACATGGCCTTTGGCAAGTTTTTTAACCTCACTAAGACTTAATTTCCTTATCTGGAAATATTCTTATATGGGGTTAATCCCATAGGTTTGCTGGTAAAAAAGAAATAAAGAAGGAAAAGGGAAGCATGGCTAGCATACCAACACACAGCAGCTACTAATTAAGCATGAGTCCCTTCATTCTTCATTCCTTTTCCTTTGTCAAGTTACCAGCTCAGATCTCCAATGGTTAAGAAAGTAAATAAAGCCAGGTGTGATGGTGTACACCTGTAGCCTATAATCCCAGGATTCCGGAGACTGAGACAGGAGGACTAACATGAGTTTGAGGCTAGCCCCAAGGTACATAGTGAGTTCAAGGCCAGCCTGAATTACATAGCAAGACCCTGTCTTAAAAAGAAAGAAAGAAAGAAAGAAAGAAAGAAAGAAAGAAAGAAAGAAAGAAAGAAAGAAAAGAAAACTAAGAAAAGAAAAGAAAAGAAAAGAAAAGAAAAGGGAAAGATTGTTTGCAATGGTTTCTGGGCCACACCAGTGACCCCTCAGCTTGCTTCTGAATGAGCTGTTAGGGGCTTGTAGAATGCAAACCTGTAGAGTCAACCCTTCAGGCTGAAGTAGCTATAAACAGGCAGGCAGACAACGGAAAAAACACAGGTCCCAAATCTTTGCCCATTGTGCAGTTTTACCAGTTGTTCTTGGGTCTTCTTCTGGTCCCGTGAGGCCTGCAGCAAAGCCTCCTTAGCCGCTTCAGCTTCTTGACGTTCCTTGGCCAGCTTTTCAGCCTCACTCTGGGCACGCTTCCGTTCCTGCTCAAGTTCCAGGGCTCTGTGAGTCTGTTCTTCCAGTTCTAGGTAGAAAAGGAAGGAAGAGGGCAGTGAAGGTTACAGGGATGAAGACAGCACACTATTTTCCTTCCTGGAAATACTCCATCCCACAACTGGCATAAAGTCCTCAGAATTCTTCCTCTCCCATCCATCTATTCTGTGGCCATACCTGTACTATGTCATCTGAATCTGTAGCTCATATAGGAAGGTCTCTAGCTCACACAGTCAAAATCTAGGGAAACTCATTTGCTATGGTAACTTCAAGTCTCACCTTGTTGAGCTTTCTTAGTCTGTTCCTCAATCTGCTTTAGCTTCTCCATCAGTTCTTCTTTCTCCCGTTCAATCTTTTCCTTCTCCTTTTCTGCCATTTCACGCTTCTTCTTCTCATTTTCCAGCAGGGCACTAGGAAAAGGAGAAGGTCAGGTGGAACAAGCAGCAAAGCTACATAAAAATTTGGGGATTCCTAGGCTCCCCACTGCCTCCATTCTTCCAGGGCACCCAGAGTTTGTGTGCCTGGACAACTCTCTTCCACATCCTTGCCTACATATCACAGCCTCACATAGGGTGGTATGCAGTTTGCCCCTGCGTCGGGAAACTCAGTCTGGAATTCCTGATCTATAAGTAACCCACTGAGTCACCTTAGCTATGCTGCTGCTTTGCTCTTATTCTCAGTTCTCCTCTCTGTAAAATGGCCTATATGTCCTATTCTGTCTGCTTTGTGGAGTTATAGCTCCATAGTAGGATAGTATGCTTCAGGCTAGAGGTCCCTCTGGCTAGGTCTAACTTTACCCACCCTAAAGTCTGGTTGTAGGCTCCTTTCCCCAAAACCATGTTGCAAATCTAAAATAAATATTTTCTTTATCTTGCTCTAACACCCCCTTCCAGAAAGTGTTCATATCCCTTGGCTAGATTATCTATCTCCCTTGGAGCCCTCAACATACTGTGTATACTCCTTTTTCCATCCCTACTTCCTGTTATTTTTCTCCATAGCACTTTTTACCATACCAATACTATGTAATTAATTTATTATGTTTGTCTCCTCCAACTAAAACAGGAATTTTTGGCCTTTTCTTCATCACTTACTCAACAAATATTTATTAAGTGAATGAATGGAACAGTCTTTGTACCTTAAGAGATATATAGTTATGTTAGAGAGTAAGAAAGAAGAGAGACAGAGAGACAGAGACTTTTTCTACTCTTTCATACTACACCATTAGGACCTATAAGGCTGGATCTGCTCTGTGAATTGACCCCAATTTTAATAAATTTTTTCTAAGTAAAAGTCAACCTTAGTACCATATTATAGCATGCATGGCTGAAAACTATTCTACTGTGGTTTGGATGTGGTTTGTTCCCCTAAGGTTCATATATTACAGGCTTGCTCCACAATATAGCAGTATTGAGAGGTGGTGAAAACTTCACAAGATGGGGCCTAGTGAGCGATGATTATGTCATTAAGGGACCAAGACTCAGAAGTGAGTGGTTTGGGTTTCACAGGACTTAATTAGTATTTGTGAAAGTGTGTTATTGTAAGTAATTCTGGCACTTTCCCTGAATCCCTCTTCCTCATGTACTACTCTGTTCTTATATGTGCTTCTGCTATGTAATGATGCCATTTGCCATGTTATAATATACTGGAAATCTCTCACCAGATGTGAGTGCCTCATCTTAGACTTCTCAGCCTCTAAAACCATGAGCCAAAATAAACCTTTTCTACTTATACTCTCAGGAATTCTCTTTTGTCAATACAAAATAGACTAAGACATATTCTGTTACATGTATTTACAATTTGTTTATTTATCTATTGATAAACATTCTGTATTTTAGCTATTGCTAAGAATCCTCCTATAAATATATGTATATATATTTGCTTGAACACCCATTTTCAGCTATTTGGAGGTACTAACTAAGAGTAGGATTGGAGGATTACATTGCAATTCTATGTTTAAGAACTGTCACGTGGCTTTCAACCTTTTTACGTCCTTACTACCATCTACGTGGATTACGATTTCTTCACAATCTCATTATTATCTTGTTTTATTTTTTTGTGTACAAAACATATTTCCAGTTTTATTTTTTGTGTCTACACTAAAAGGTATGAAGTAGTACCTCATTGTTTTCCTTTGCATTTACCTAATGACAAAGGATATTTATATGTGTCTGTTGGCCATCTGCATATTTATTTGAAGAAATGATCACCTGGATTTTAAGATACAGATTTTGATCACTAGTCTGGAGCAGAGTCTTAGATATTCCCTTTCTAACAAGTTCCCAAGTTGATGATAATGATGCTGAGCCTCAGATTACACTGAGTAGCAAGAGGCTATACTGAAAATACTATAGCATTGTAGGGAAAATTCTGGGGGCTTTGTCCATTTCTGCTCACAAAA
Source organism: Hydrochoerus hydrochaeris (assembly GCA_004027455.1). Classification (NCBI taxonomy): domain Eukaryota; kingdom Metazoa; phylum Chordata; class Mammalia; order Rodentia; family Hydrochaeridae; genus Hydrochoerus; species Hydrochoerus hydrochaeris. The sequence goes on along the minus strand of PVLA01007983.1, from coordinate 73,035 downwards.
CTCTATAGAATAGGCTTAAATGGGCATAGAGCTCTCCACTACTGCCACTACACTAGCCAGCCTGGAGCAGCACAGAATCTACCTGGCATATCAATGGCTTGAAGTTCATAGACAATGGGGAACTATGAAATGCCCCTTCATCCTATATGCTTCTGATAGCTGCTTCCTAGGAACAAGGATGCTTACACCTGAGAATGAATGCATAGGTTATCATCCCTGCAGCTTGCTCACTCCAAGCCCTAGGTTGACTTCACATACTGCCTTGGAAGGCTCAGAAGCTTTGAGCAGCTCCCTTACCCCAGCACTAGCTCTCACTCCAGGCTCCCACTCCTGCTCCATAGCACCTACCGCTCCATCTGCTTCTGGTGCTTCTCCTCCCGAGCCTGTGCTTTCATCTGTTGCACTTCAATGGTGTCAGGCTTGCGGCGGCGCATATATAGCTCATGGTTCCCCATGCACAGGGCTAAGATTCGCTTGTTAATCCTCAGCCGAGGAGCATAAAAGACAAAGTCCTGGTAGAAAAACAGCAGTCAAAATGAGTTTGGAAGAACATGCAAAGGAGAAATTCTACTTTATTAAAACCTAAATCCAAAAGTATAGGAAAGATTGTTTATCCAGTCCTTTCCATCACAGATAGGAAAACTAATTATCAGACTGGTGAAGTGATTTGCCCAGAGTCAACAGATGACCAGGTTAATGGTAGACGAAAACTAGAACTCAGGTTTCTTAACTCTGCAATCAGTCAAGTCCATCAAACCATAATTCCTTACAACTGTTACTTACAAAAAACATCCTAAAATACTCTAAACTCAACTGAAGAATCAGAGCTGTCTTTTTCTACTAATTAGATATGATATTGATCTTTAGAGGGCCTCTTTTAGAAGTCACATAATCTTTGCATACTACCCTACTGGGTACAATATAAGTGACTGAACTGTTACTGTAATCTTCAAAAATCATGTCCTTGACTCAGACCTTTAAATGCTTATTAGAACAAGGAACACTATAAATATACTCATAAATACATATGTGTCCTAAACATTGATTTTACTTGTTGTTGTGTGTTAAATAAGCCCTTTATCTATCTCAGCTTGCTGTTACTTACCTTTTTCTGATGAAAGTTGAACACAGCAGCAATAAAAAACATACAAGAAAATCCAGTGAGTTTGAGTTAGTTACTACCAATACCACTGGACCAAGATCACCAGTTGATGGGCTCTGTCAAAGCCAAACTGCTATCATTTCACACAGCTTGGAGTACAATGGAAAGAACACAGGCTCTTAAGGTCAAATGACTCAGGCATATATCACAGCCATGCTGCTTTTAGCTATGTGATCTTAGGCAAATCACTACCTCCCTCTAAATATGAATTTCAACAATTTAATGCATATACCCACATAATGAATTTTTTGAGTATTTAAGGAGACAACACGTAAAAACTACCTATTAAAGGAAGTTCAGACATCTTTGGGCTAGGAAGAAGGTTGAGCCCTCATGAAAGGGGTCAGGCTCAACAAGGCCATTGGCCCTTGTTGGACACAAGGTACGCCAGAAGAGTAGACCTTCATGAGAGTTTCTATCTTACCCTCTATCACCAGCTTTCTAGTCTTTTTAGTAATAGGCAACTAAGTAGGTAAGAAAGGTTGTGAATATATCAAAGGAAGATCTGGACTCAATGTATTTTCTTGATCTTAGGTTGCTCTAGAAGGAAGTCTGAGAAGGTGCCCATAAAGTTACACCAAAAAGCAAATTTAAAAGATCATCTTTGGATTTGGACTCCTTTTTGCTCTCTTTTACTACAACTAAAGATAAAATGTATGTGAATATTATCTACTTTCTAGGGCTGAGGGGCTAAGAAAGATGAGATATACTCTGCATTACAGTCTCACAGTAGTACAACTGTGATGCAGTTGGTAAGATGCAGCATTTAGGACAGCCTGTGACTCTCTTTTACTGATATAATATATATATATATATATATATATATATATATATATATATATATATATGGAGAGAGAGAAAGAGAGATAGACAGACAGACAGACAGAAAGCGAGGTGTCAGGATGCCATTGAGACACAGATAGTAGAATAGCACCAGGTACAGGATGATTCCTAGCCAATTGTTAGCACTGATATTTCTTTACACATCAATCTACATTTATACATCCTGTACATGTGTGTATATACATGTACACACACATACAACTTCAGAATAACAAAGACAAATACAATGCCATGATCATGCTTAGAACAATACAGGCCTTAGTGAGTACCTGTCATTATCAAAGTGAGGAGTCACTCACCGGGGATTTTTTGTCAATAGGCTTGATGACAAATTTCTTATCATTGAAAGAGATGTTTCTGATTTCACTCCAAGGGAAGCCAATCTTGGGAGTCAGTCTGTAGCAGTGGAGATTAAGAGCATCAGCACAAGGGCAAGATAAGAAAAGCATAGAGGGCTAGTGCCTTGAACTCACCCATCTCCTAACGATAAAACTTCTTTCATGAGGAGATAGAATGGAAAGAACATAACATGCTACCAGATCAATTGCCAGCATTAATGTTGAGTAAAGGAATTCCTGATACTACAACCAGCACATTCTTTGTTTCATTTTTGAGATTTTTTCCACTTTGGTCGAGGAATGGACCTTGTAAAAGTCCTTTAAGAGCATCACTAGCCCTATTTTACAGAGTCATTTCTGAGGTTATAAAAATTAGAGAGAAGATAAATAATTAATTCCTAGGTTCAAAAGTTATACAGAATAATATTCATCTCCATCCTCACCAAGAATAGAGTAAGTGGGGTAAGGAATATTCAAGTAAGATGAGGCCACACAAGAGAATTATAGGCCAAAAGGCACTTAATCATCACTTGGGATTTAGAACCATTTACAAATCCTGACAAGGTAGATTCCAGGCCAGACATGTCTTTTAAAAAATCATTGTATATACAACTGTCATATTTTAAGTTCTCTAATAGTTACATGAACATAAAGAAAAAAAACAGGTGGAATTAATTACAATACAGTTTAATTAGCTCAATATACCCCAAGTACTATAATTTAAATGCATAAATTAGTACTTTAAAAAATATTGAGGCATTCTACATTTTATTTTTCACGTTAAATCTTCAAAGTCTAATATGCAGTTTATGTTTATATGTAGTATGTCTCAATTCAGAATAGCCACATTTTAATAGTTCAACAACCACATGTGGCTCATGGACAACATAGTGGACAGTACAAGTCTAGGCAATATGGGATTTACAGGTTTGAGAGAGACTCTATAATTATTTGGGTCCATCTAAACTATATAGAAAAAAACTAAGGTGAGGCTCAAGAGGCTTAGTCCTGCTCCAAGGTGAGGAGTAAGCCATAGGTACCAGAGTGACCCAAATAAACTAAGAGAAGTCTGAGTTATACCTGTCATTCTGCTCATAAATGTTGAGACCTAGGGCATCCACCCCTAGCCACAACTCTGAGCCTTTCTTGTTCTTGATGCTGAAGTAGTTCACACCATACATCTCCAGATCCTGAGCAATCTTCAGATATTCCAGGACAGCATCCTCTCTAACAGACACAGGGTAAAGGAGAAGATGTCACAGAGGGGAGTCTCTGAATCAGACTCAAGGAGATAGAAAAGTCTACTTGCTTTGTGTTTTTGACAAGGATCTTGCTATCAGAAATGGGAAAAGGGGTGAAAGATAAGTAGATTATGGAATAGAGCACACATGATTTTTGCCAAGCAAAATTTGCTGAAAGGAACCTAAGGTCTGAGGTAATTAAGGGGAATAAGGGTGGGCTGATCCTTGCTGACCTTTGGCATATTAGCTTCCATTGACACTATTTTCTCTATCATTCATTTTAACAGTGTATTGTAACAGTTTCTTATACATCCTGAGCAGAGCTTAGGCAATGGGTGGTGAAAGCACAATATCTGCTCCTCAGCTAGACTACCCAAAATGCTTTGTAATATTTAAAGAGTTCTATTCCTATTTCATTTTGGGGAGAAGCTACTTGGTAGCTTTGATCTCTCTGGGGATCCAAATTTCCCTCCATTTCTTTATGGTCAAAATTAGACAGTTGTCATAGTCACCAAAACACACACACACACACACACACACACACACACACACTTACGTCAGCTCTAGTTTGTTTTCTGTCTCTCTTTAAGTGCCAGCACCATTCTTGTCTCTCCTCTAACATCGACTAATGTCTCCAATTATCTGCTTCTTTGTGACAGAACCTACTTTTATTCACTCTGCAAGGATAGTGGAACCCACAGCTTCTGGGATGGGCTTACCTAAGCATACCCCGGTGTTCTTCATGCCAGACTTGAATCCGCTCTTCCCACTGATCCTTGTTGAGTTTGTGTTGCTCCAGGACTCTGGAAAGATAATGCATAGTATTTAGTTTGAAGTGCAAAGCCCATGTACAGGAGGGAAGGGAAGCCCACTTAATTCTCTGAAGAAGTTGATCTGAAAGTAGAGTAGGTCCATCAAGGTCATACATGAAGTAGACAGAAGATATTAAAAAAAGGGATTTCCTAAGAGCTAGGAGAGCTATAGGTTATAGATAACTAAGACAATGGGAATACCTTCCTGCGTTGCTTTAATCAGAAATTTCAATAATATCCTTTGGTCTCCAAGTACAACAGTGATTTATAAGGAATATGTGCTGATTTGAGGGACAAAATGTCAGACTGGCCTTCACAGAGATAGATATATCCTTTCTTAGATTTTCTTGAGAACAATGGTTTGTAATAATATTGCTCAGGGATATGAGAGGACAGCTTTTTGCTACACAACAGAGAAGTAAGCCCAAATGTCTTTGAGGGAAATTATAGATCCAAACTCCAGGTCCACTAGATTATAAAAGGGGCTTGCATTAAACATGCCACCTCTGATATTATGACAACTCAAGGCATCCCAAGGCAAAACTAGTATCCCTAATTCCTTCTGATGGATTGTATGAATGCCACAGATCCAATGGTAGCAGGGATCCCAGAATGAGATTTCATTTTTTCCTAATCCAAAAGTCTATGGAAATGACATTTAGATGCAATAGAAAAAACTAGTTTAAAAAAATAAGAAATTAGGTTTTTCTGTATAGCTCTGCCCCAAATAAGCTATGGGAGATAGGGCAAGTCATGGAAAGTACCTCTAATAAATAAGGATAATGCCTGCCTTATTCATTTTATGTGTTGTAATGCTAAAACAAAAAATAGTGAGTATTTGAGAGCTTTCAACTTTGAAGTTTACAAAAGCAGAAATCACTGTATACTGGTTACCAATATTAAAAGAGTAAACTTTCTGGCCTTTGTATATCCCTTTCTCCCCTGTGAACTTCTGAAATAAAAGGTCTAAATTAGTGAAAGGGATGGAGAAAATGAAACTAGGGAAAAATGAATCTACCTCTGCTTCTATACAAGTACTTATCAATAGGGTAATAAAGTTCTGTAATGGAACATAGTGGAAAAATAAAAGGCTTTTTATTTTGAGAGCCAGAGAAACAAGAGGGCATGATGATACATGCAAAGAGCCCACTCTAAGCAGCATCACACAGTCTTTAGGCAGACCATAGTGAAGAGGAAAAGACTTGGCAGCCCCTGTTGAACAGGTATTAGTCCTTCTTGAGTTGCAGTTCCCTTTGGCAAGGGCAAAAGAGACTAGGGTGTCACCTTACCTTTGGGGCAGCAACTTGTCTCCAGCCAGGTAGCCAGACTTATGCAACTCCTTGTTGAAGTCACCATACTTGGACTGGACAGCATAAGAGGCCAGCAGCACAGCAGTTTCAGGTGGGCAGTAAATGTCATCATTGAGAATACCTTCCTTCACTTGCAGAAAGAACAGGCGCTGGGTGATATCCTGAATTAATTCTTCTGATACATCTTCAGGATAGAATTTGGCCCGGAACTTAAAGAGCAGTGGGCTTTCCTTTCGCACATCCTGTGCAGTCACCTAGGAGCAGCAAGGGGTTTATAACCTCTAAAAAACATGATTTAGTGGTAGGGGAGTGACTATAGGTTGAGAAGATACTGAAAGGTCATCAGTTTGAGTAATCTTACAAAGCTAGGTGGGAATCTTGCTTAATTCAAAAAAGAGACATTACTTTCATTGGAGACCCTTCCCAGTCTCATGTCCATGTTGATCTTAATGATTGTTATATTTGTATCTGGATGCCCCCTCCCCAAAGCCCCATGCAGCCATGGGGTCAGGCTTCTAGAGTCTGTGACTGATTCATGGTCCAATGCAGGCATTATGGGTGTGAGTGCTAGACCCACACTAATGTGGGTAGCCATATATTATATTATATTATATTATATTATATTATATTATATTATAGACTGAAAGAGTCTTCGCTCACTCCCTCTTCTCCCTTTTTTCTCTTGCTGCTTTTGCTGTTTTCTGCTGCCATGAACTGTTGCTCTCTGCCATGAACCACTCTGCCTCAGACCCAGCAGATTATGTGCTGAAACCTCCATGAACTGTGAGTAAATAAACTTTTCCTTCCTTCATTTTGGATGTCAGGTATATTGTCTTGGCAACGAGTGATAAGTAACCAACACAATGATTAAAAACCCTCAAGTAACAGTTTCTGACAATATATCCAACTGACCTCAAATTTTAACAGTACATGTAAGAAAGCTGTTCTTTCAAGGATCCTCCAACTCCATAAAACGGCAAAGACAAGACTGCAAACTATGTTTGAGGCCATAGAATTGGCCAGGCAAAAACACAAACTAGATAATATCTTAGTGGCTTTTTATTCTTCTTTTTCAGAGATAGCATCTCAATATGTAGTCCAAATCAGCCTTGAGCTACCTATGCAGCCCAGGTATTGCCCATAATCCTCCTCTCTCAACTTCCTGAGTGCTAGAACTATAGGATTATGCTACCATGCCTAACCAAACTAGATCATCTTTTAAGGCATGAAACTGGCTCCTAATGGCTTTTTAGCTATCTAGAAAATGTCTCAACTCCTTGAGAAAAACAAGACTCTACCAGCAGAAAGTGGGGTAACCACTTCCTAGAGATACTTGGGGAAACAACCAATAGTACAGGACAAAGACCTCCAAGAATAAAAACAATCAGTTTGAAGATACTGACATGAAGGATTGCCAGGTTCTTGCAGAGATACTAATTGGAGCAGAAAGCTTGATTGGACTCAAATCACCCCATTTGTAATATAATTGAAGCAAAAGATCAAGAAAGAGGGAAGCATGTGTATGTGGTCAGGCAGTAGTGTACTAGTGAAAGAAGGGTACCATAAGACTGAGATCTTTACAATTTTCTCCAGTACAAAAAAATCTGAGGTTCTGTTTAACAGATCTCCCACACCCCTTGAGTTTGAAATCAAGAAAAGGATGCCAATCCTCTCTCAAAGAACCAATAATGGCTTTAGTTTTTTTTTAAAAAAGTCAAAATCAAAGACAAAGATCCCAGTGGGAAGAAAAAGTTGTGCTCTTTCTTAGATGTAACCATTCTCATTGCCAGACGTCAAAGTGGAGACAGAATAAAAGCTTTGCCTTGCTTGAGTCCTCGACCAATATTCTGATCCAGGTGGTCAGCAGACCACCTAGTGACACACACAGGCCTAGGTAATCTGGGCTTGCTAGCTAGCACAAATTATTCCCCTAAAGAAGTACTGATGGAGGAAATTATTTCAAACCTGAAAGAGGAGTAAACAGTTACCTTCTTATTGAGTTTCAGCCAAGTGGAGAAACCCTTGGTGTCCTGGTACTGCAGACCAAAGAACCAAACTTCCCTCAGGCCAATAGTTTTCACCACCTGGAAGAGAAAACACAAACATTATAATTGGTTGAATATCTACCATGTGCTAGGCAGAAGACACATAAGTGGAGCCAACCCTGCCTCTGCCCTTAAAGGGTTTAAGATATTCACGCTGGAAAATAAAAATACATTTGAACAGCAGTCAAGAATCCATATCAGAACAAATGTTGGCGAGGCTGCAGGGAAAAAGAAACATTGCTCCACTGTTGCTGGGAATGTAGACTGGTGCAACCATTATGGAAATCCATATGGAGAATTCTCAGAAGACTAGGATTGGAAGCCCCATTCAATCCAGCTACACCCCTCCTGGGTATTTTCCCCAAAGAACTGAAAAGTTCATATCACAGTGATATATGTGCACCCATGTTCATAGCTGCACAATTTGTGATAGCTAAATCCTGGAAATAACCAAGATGCCCATCACCTGCAGAGTGGATGAAAAAGATGTGGCATTTTTATACAATGGAATATTACTCAGCTATAAAAAAGGATGCTCTTGAGGCCTTCATAGGTAAATGAAGACAACTTCAGACTATCCTCATTAGTGAAATAAAAAGAATCATATTTATAAGTATCATATTGTATCTCTAGTGTAAAAAGTAAATAAGAACTACAAGCGTAATCAAACCAAAATGTGTAATTGCTATTGTAAAAAAGAGAGGAAAAGTAAGTGCTCTAAGGGATATAACTGCATGTATGTTTGAGTGTGTAAAATAGATGACCATATTGCTGAATCTTTGCTTGATCTTTGAGCAGAACTGTTTGTAGTCTGACTGTTTGAATGTTTACTATGTACCCTTTAACTTTGTAACTTGAACAACTACATCCAGGATGACAGTATGTAATTTATAAACTACTGATTTCTTAGTGGGGCTTTTTCTCATTTTCCTTTTTTTCTTTCTTTTTCTTTCTCTCTTTTAGAATTCTGTATTGTTGCTACCCTTTTTTCTGTTTTGCTTTTTTTCTTGTCTAAATAAAATTTTAAAAATGTATAATTGCTATTGCAAAAAAGAGGAAATAGGAAGCGCTATAAAATATATAGCTGCATGTATGTTTAGGTGTGTGGGATTGATGACCATATTTCTAGGTTCTTGTTGGATTGTTGAACAGATCTGTTTGCACTCTCACTGCTTGAGTGCCCACTTTGTGTGCTTTAATTTTATAACTTGAAAAACTATTTCTAAAAGAAAAATATGTAATTTATCAACTAGTGATTTCTTACTGTTTATTTTCTTTTCTTGAAATACTGTAATATTTCTATCCTTTTTCTGTTTTTTTTTCTCTTTAAATAAAAAAAAAGAATCCATATCAGCACCTCTGTACAAAATACTATTGCTGAGATAAGAAAATGATCTATTAGGTATTAACAATTCACACAGCAAGAACCTTACATCCATTATCTTCTTTAATTTGTAAAATAGCACTATGATATATATCAATTAGGCTCATTTCACAGATAGTAACATTTTAGAGAATTGAAATTCTTTGCCTGAGGTTTCAGTAATGAGTGGCAGAGTCAGGATTCAAACCAGTCTGTTTCACTCCAAATTCATGCAAGTCCAGTGCACTTTCTACCACTTCCCCCTTCTCTCTGCTATACCATGTAGCTCTCTACTTCCAGAATAGGTTAAAAAATTAAGGCAGAGATTGTTGGTGTAACTCTTGCATTTTATTTTCCTGTGTTTTTCCAATACATTGTCCTTTACCTTTTCTTATGTTTACCCATTTATCTCATTTATCTGCAAATATCTTTTTTTTTTGGTACCAGGAGTTGAACTCATGACCTTGTTCTTGTTAGGCAGGCACTTATGCCACTGAGCTAAATCTCCAGCTATTTCCCCATTTATTATAAAGGGTGTTACAAAGCATACAAATGAACAACCAGATGGAAGAAATGCAAACAGTGAATTATGGAAGGACTAAAGAGCTTCTATGTCCTCCAGCACATCACCCTCTGGAATGCCACAAGTTTATTTATCCAGAGGCTCCCCAAATCCTATCCTTTGGGTTTTTATGAAGAACTTATGTGGACATCAATGACATAAATCAACTCAACCTTCAGACTCTGTCGTTCCTTATTTTTAGCAACCGGGAATAATGTCTGCAATTTTAAGACTGATTCCCATCTATAATATCACAAAAAAGTATGGTTAGATGTATATATCCTGAAGCTCTGTGGTCCCTAAGTTTTGCAATACTTTTTTCCAGTCCTAGAATAAGCCCAGTCACAATTATTCTCACGTAGGTTGAAGATTAAAACAAGGTAGATACCTCACCATAGTAGTCTTGGCTAAACAGTGGTCAAGAATGAGAAGCCTGCCAGGAAAAGACAGATGGAGACTGTTCTCCAGTTTCTGGCATTAGCATGTTAATAGTCTGGCTGTCAACTCAACTCCTGCATGCCCACAACCAGAGATGGAGGCAGGAAAACTGAGCCACATCCTAGTGAGGTCAGCCTATCATCAGCCAGTTTCCTTTATCTTTTCTTTGGATCGGGGAGGAAATATGGGATTAGAGCATAGTGAGTAAGGAATCTAAGAAACAGAGAAATCTAAAAGGCCAATATCTGGCAATACAGTTCAGCCGCACAGTGCATGCCTGGCAAGAAAAAGGTCTTGAGTTTGATTCCTGGTATTAAAAAAGAGAGAGAAAGAAAAAAGAATGTACTGTTATCTAGTAGGACATAGCTCTTCTCCAAATGGCCAATAAATACATGAAAAATTGTTAAGCATCCTAAGCCATTAGAGAAATGAAAATTGAAAGAACATTGAGATTCCATCTTATCCTGAAAGAATGGCTATCATCAAGAAATTATATAATGATAATAAGTGATGCTGGAGAGGCTACTTTTCTACATTGCTGGTATGAATGTAAACTAGTACAACCACTATGGACATCAGTGTGGCAATTCCTCAAAAAGATAAAACTGGAAATTCCATTTGACTCAGCTATTTTCCCTCATTCCTGAAAAAGATAAAATTAGAAATTCCATTTGATGCAGCTATTTCTTTTCTAGGTATCTTCCCAAAAGAGTTAAATATATCATATTACAGTGATACATCCATAACCAAGTTTATAGCAGCACAATTCATAATAGCTAAGTCTTGGAAGTGGCCTAAAAGTCCATTGACAGATTAATAGATAAAGAAATGTATTTAAAAATAATGGAGGAGTACTCTGGCAGATTAATAGATAAAGAAAGTAGTACAGATTAATAGATAAAGAAATGTATTTAAAAATAATGTAGTACAAAGGATAAATTTGAGTCATATATAGGAAAATGGCTGCACCTTGAGACCATAATGTTAATTAAAATAACAGACATCTAAGCATTGATATCACAATTTCTCTTATATGAGAAACCCAAAATATAGAGACCAAAATAAAAGATAGATTTTACAAAATATGGAGATAGACACTTTGCAAAATGGAAGGGGACCCAGAGATGATGAGAGAGAGCAGGGCGGGGAGGGGAAGGAGAGGAGAAAAAATCAAGATATTAGGTAAATGTAACAACTCCTCACAAGAAATATAACCATTACATACTGCAAATATACACAAATAAAAAGTAAAAATTAGAAAAAGAAAAAGGTTTTTAAACATGTTCCCTCCAGCCTGAACCAACAAAGAGCATGCATGATCTTCCCATTCCACCCCATAGGATAGTCACCCATTTACCACAGGCAATTCAAGACTGGAGGAACATAACATGCTCAAATCAGGACTGTCTGGCAATGAGACATATGAATTATGGTACTGTCATGAATGTGTTGAAAGTATTTTTTATCTAAACTTATATTAGGCCAAGTTAACATGTTCTATCAACTTTTCACAGAGCTGCAGAAGAGTAAGTGTATAGATGCAACTGGTAAGAAGAAGCAAGTTCCAAGGAACAATTTAGTCCCAAGAGAAAAATATTCATTGCAGATTCTGAACACAGGATGGACCTTCAGAATTAAGATACTAGATTATGGCTTAACGCAGCAAAGTAAGAACAGATCAGTAGAGGGTTAACTTGCCTTTGCCTGTAACAATGGGCCAGTTGTAGTTTCAAAAGATGCCAGGACTGAAGGTAAGTAAAGCAGACTACACAACTTTCTGAAGATAGCAGGAATGAGTTTCTTATCTTCTTTTTGTACTATGTTGCCTGTTTTGCTAGCAGGATGGATGGAGTGTGATAAGAAGAGGAGGATTCATGGGTACTTCTGGGACCCACAGTAACTAAGAAGTTAAGGTAACAGCTAAAACAATGTCGAAACAAATATTTCAAGGTCATTGGGGAATTTTGATATCTATGATCAATGCCTTTTCCTTTTTGAACATGAAAAAACTCAGAAACACACGTTTTACTTCTTTATGATCTAGGGATTTCAGAGATGAGCACTGTACTGATGTTCCAAAGTAATGAAACAAGAATACAGGGGGTCAAGTATATGGATTGATGTGAGAATTCAGACTGAAAAGGAAAGCACCAAGAATAAAGCACATGATCCTTTCCTTTCCTACAAGGAAACTTCCAATTAAGGTTCATGGGATGCCAAGAACCATTTGATTAGTCAAGTCTTGGGTTCATTTCCAATTCCCAACTGGAAATGGGGACAAACTTTGCTTGCTTCAAGCTTTGCTTCCAACTGAGACCTCCACTCCATAGCCTAGGGTAGGCTTCATTTTCAGGTGAGAGAGCATTATCTAGCTTCTACTTCAGGAAAAACCTTTGCAAATCCAGTAACTAGAGTTCTTATCATTTGATGCTAAGAAATGTTCCATCACTGAGAAAAAATGTTTCTTGATTCCCTTTGGCCCTAGATAGCCAGATCATCTAATCTGAGCCAGGATTTCCTCAAAGTTTGCATGGAAGAAATCTTTAAACAGCAAAAAATATGGATTGTATATAGCTGGCAGATTCCAAGTGTTTGTGGAATAGGGATATAAGAGTAGGAAGATAAGTGGTTGGCTGCAAGGCAGCCAAAATTTCTTTGAAGCACTAGATTTAGTCTTAATCATTTGTGCAAATTTTATATCCTACTCCTTAAATGATGACATTTTTATTACAATAAATAAAATTCCTACTCCAAGACACATGTTAAGTCACATTTATCCCACAGGTTTGTGTCACTCCTAGAATCTGCCAGAATTAGGACTTTAGTTTGTAAGACATTAGCTTAAGAAACTGGAAACTGGATTCTATTTAGCCCCAGAACACAAATTCCCAAAACAGTGTGTGGAGAGGTAATAACGTTCAAGCAGCATAAAATGAAAACCTGAAATCCAATGAACAGAAGAGATCTGCCTCTGAAAAAAATCCCTACTGATTACCAGGAACTACTGGGTATAATAAAGAACCCCATTTACCTCTTTTTAAAATGTGGGGTGCCTAAGCCTAAGGTCAGGCAGAGGGTCAGTACTAGAGCCCAGACCCCCATTGCATGTATCTGCATAAACAAACAAGTGACATCATCAGCTACATCAAAACCCTAGCTCAGGACCAGGAAGCAGGGCTGAAATCTGAAGAGAAGAATTGTATAAGAAATTATGCGTAAAAATATGTCAATACCCAAACATGTGAGGCTTACTGAGATCCCTTTCAGTATTCACAGTGGCTGCATCAAACACCTCTCTGAAAATAAATCAATGCACAAGTGGAAGTTACAGAGAAAATAACACCATTGCGGCTTTTGCTATTCTACTGCCTGTATTCTAGTCAGTAGAACCTGCTATATATTAGAGAACACACTCAGCTGGAGTTCTGAGTTTTGGAAACAGGCAAAGGAGGTCTCAGGGACAACAGATGACAAAAGGAACTGGGAAAACTAGAAATGCTATCTTTCCTGGTTCAAGAGTTACCCGTGCTACTTTCTATAGCCACGTGATCTTGAAGAAATCGTTTTCTTTTTCTAAGCCTCAGTTTCTTATCTGTAATATGGGTATGTTACTACAATAACAGATGTCAGTCAATTCATAAAATAAGAACAGACGAAAAGAATTGCTGTCTTCAATTGCAAAGTTCACACATCCTAAGTAAATTACTAAACCATAAATGCTTCTTTATTTCATGGCTGCTTCATCCGAATTCTTAGGGCAATATCCATCAATTTATTAGGAACAACTGATACTAGAATGCCTGCTATGTAGCAGGCACTTTACTTTTTCAGAATTAAATCACAAAATCTCTAAGATTTTAGTGTGATTACCATTTTACTGAAGAAAGTCCCAAGAGGATAAATAAGCCAGCCAATTTCACACAGCCAAATAGCAGGACAAAATTTGAACCAGGAACGACTCCAAATCCTATGTTGTCTACACCACACTATGCAATCAAAGCCTCAAGGGTTTTCATTTCTTGTGGGGAGAGAGTTGCATGTGCTTATCTACACCTCCATAAAGAACTCCACGTTTTTGGTTTTGGTTTTTTGGTACCGGGGATCAAACTCACAACCTCGTGCTTGCCAAGCAGGCATTTGTGCCATTGAGCTAAACCCCTAGCAACCCAAGAACTCCAAGTTTCTAAAGGTAGAAATGGTGTTTGTTAGGTCCTGGGATTCTCCTTGAGATGTAGTGAACCTTTAGCCAATATTGAATGAGTCAATGAATTTATGAATTAATGGGATGTGCAGAGATTTTACCTTCTTCCTAGGTCTCAGAGACTTTGAGGGGAAAAAGTGATTAGACATAAACTATAGCTAGAGCTGGAGCAGGCAGAAGGTTCTTAAAAAATGGAACTCGCTGTGGAGATACCACCCCCTAGCAGCATCTAGATAATACAAGATCAAACCTTTTGGGTAAACTCAGGTTTTATATGTTAAGCGACAAGAGTATCTGTGGCAAGATATGTGCTCTCTTTTCTGTGAGCACACTCACAAGAAGAAACAGGTAAATAGAAGAAGAGTAGGTCCCACTTCCATTTTGCACCAGATCATAAGCTTCCTCATACTACAGCTTCTCACTGCTGACAGCTGTCTATCACTGGCACTGGTGCCAAGAAGGATGCTTCCTTTCCATTCTACTGCCTCTCTAGCCATCAGTCAGATGACTATTGGATTCTAGGATGGACATACAGCTTTTGTAAATTTCTTTCAAGGAGTACAGCTAGTTCCTTTCAGGTCCTGGCTCCACCAGCAGAACCTCCTTGAATGATGGGTCTCAACTCTCCAGCAGAACGAACCTCATTTCTTATCTCTCAAGTTAGAGAAAAGGAAGAACTCATACTCTTTAACTACCTATAAACAGAGTTTTGTGGATTTATGTCCTGATTTGTCTTAGCTTTTAGAGGGCCAAATGGTCAATTCCTTGTTTTTAGCTGAAGTCTTTTTCCTTGAAATTTTTAACCTATGAGGTCCCAGCTCTGCTCCCTCTGACTCCTCTATCCTATGACAGCATCTTAGAGGCCTAAAGACAGAAAAGACATCTTTTCTGAGTCTTCTTCAAGTTAAGAAAGGCCATATTCATGCCAAATCATGTAGTGCAGTGAGGAATGGGAAAAGCACAGTTGCTCAAGTTGCTGTATTGGAAATTATATATTAGTCCTTAAAAACTACATGACCCTGAATATCTTCTACCACGTCTTGAAGGCAGGGTTATTGTGAAGATTGAAACACCTGGCTATAAACATTACCTCGTATACTTATCATTTTATGTGGTTAGTAGACTTAAAATCTACTCTCAGCAATTTTCAATATAATACATTGTCATTAACAATAGTAACGATATTATACTATAGATCTTTCAAACTTACTCCTCTTTTTTTGACTGAAATTTTATATGCTTTGACCAGCATCATATCCCAATCCCCAACCCAACTGTTCTAGCCCCAGTCAACCACCATTCTACTCTCACTTCTATAAGATATACATTTTTCAGATTCCACATGAGTGAGATTATATGGTGTTTCTCTTTCTGTGCTTGGATTATTTCACTTAACATAATGCCTTCAAGGTTTATGCATATTGTTGCAAATGGTACATATGACTGAAAAAAAGTATATATGTTATAAACTGACTTCATTTCCTTTGGTCATAAACCCAGTTAGTTTTATTTAGCCATTCCAAAACATGTACATATTTCAAGACATTGCACTGTGTGTGACAAATATATACAATTTTTTTTCTCTATTTAAAATTAGTTTGAAAAAATAAAGCACCTTACAAAGGATACTGTATAATAGGTGATCAATAAATGATGTTTCTCAAGGCAACATTGATCTTCTGGATCAGAAACTGAGAAATGCCTGGTATCTTCTTCCTTTTTCCATAACTACTAGGAAAAACTCAACTCAAAGGCTTTGTTTGAAAAGCAGCAAATTTTAAAACTGGCACACCAATCTGGTTATCGCTCTCAACTGTCTGGACTTCTTTAAGAATTACACCCGTAGTACACAAACCAAATCAATACTAAAAAAGAATTACCAGGCCTTGTGGCTTTTAAAAGCTAATAAATTTATTTGTTCAAAGATTCAACTATCCTGGTGCTAAATAAAACCTTCCTCACCCACTGAAGTCATCCTCCTCCAATGCTAATGGGCAAGGCCCTCAGTGTTGAGGACAGAGGATGGGCATCATTTGGTTTGGGATGAGGAATGAAGAGAATCAGGAATAAATAGAGGACAAAGGAGCCCCAAGCTCTCATCTGGACCAAAAAATCCATTCTGACTGGTATTCTCTCTGTTGTCTCTGCCCGGAATGATACTGCTGTTTGAAAAAAAGGACTCAACAGTCTGTGTCATAGAAGGATGCCTCCCTTTTGTCTCAAACAGTAGACTATCCAAGAAGAAATGTCCCTTTAGTACAGTTAGAAACAGGGAAGCTGAGGAAGTCACTTCCTCCATTCATTTCATTTTAAACAGCACCCCAGGGCCACTCTTCCTCCCACTGTCCTAAGAGAGAGAAAAATCACATAATAATTCTAGTGATCTCTGACGCTCTAGGTGACAGCACACATGCATTGGATCACCTAGTCATGCTTTCGGTCACCTTCACCATACTCAAACTTTATTAAGGGTTCATAAATATGTACTACTCATGCACTAATCAAGATCAGAGTGAATTCTGGGGACACTCACACAGGTTGAGAGCCCCTGAGATAATTCAACACACTGTCAATCACTCCTAGAGATTCAGAGGAGACACCTGGGTTGAGGTACAGATCCTTTAAATTTTGAGAGCTTCATTTATCAGTGGCTGCTATGTTCTGTGATCTGTGTGCAGTCCTTATGGTATCCTGCCACTCTGGCAACATTTTTCTGTTTGTGTCATATTTTTTGTCAACACAGAATTGCCTTAAGCACAACTTCCTGTGATTTTCAATAAATGTATCTGTTTTTCACTCAGTATTTGGATTGTATACTTGCAATTCTTTGCTCATCATACAAAAGAACTTGAAATTTATCTGCTAACTCCACCATGTAGTAACACCTGTCAGCTGCCTTGTCTCCTATCCCCTATATATATCAAAAGTTGATCACACTAAAATGAAGCATTTCTCATCTTTTTACAGAAACAAGTTGTCTGAAACCCAAATAGTAGGAATAGAAAATGGAAGAAAAGTATATACAGAATATACAAGAGCCAGAAATAAAATTTTGAGGGATAACCAGATTTGAGAGATAGTTAGATACTAAAGATAGGAAAATTAAGGCCTAAAGAGGGGAAAAGTTTGAGTGAAGTATCATAGGGAGTTAACAGAGCCAGTCTGAGAGTTGCTACCCTTTTTTCTGTTTTGCTTTTTTTTCCTTCTCTTTAAATAAAATTTTTAAAATGTATAATTGCTATTGTAAAAAAAGCAGGAAATAGGAAGCACTATAAAAGATACAGCTGCATGTATGTTTAGGTGTGTGGGATTGATGACCATATTTCTAGGTTCTTGTTGGATTGTTGAACAGATCTGTTTGCACTCTCACTGCTTGAGTGTCCACTTTGTGTGCTTTAATTTTATAACTTGAAAAACTATTTCTAAAAGAACAATATGTAATTTATCAACTAGTGATTTCTTACTGTTTATCTTCTTTTCTTGAAATTCTGTAATATTTCTACCTTTTTCCTGTTTTTTCTCTTTAAATAAAAAAATTTCTTTCTATCCAGTGCCCTTTTGACTTCACCAGACTATCCCTTTAAAAGCTCTCCAATATAAAACTTGCATGCAAACAGAATGCAAAATATTAATATAATCAAAACACAGTTATTTTAGACTAGTGCTGTAATCATTTGCAATTTAGGAATCAGCATATTACTTGAATTATAGTAAATGTGTGTGTATGTGTGTTTAAAATTCCTTAGACTGCATAGGCATAATGGTGAACACCAGTGATCTAAGCACTCTGGTTGGTTAAGGCAGGAGGATCACAAGTACAAGTCCAGCCTTGGCAACTTTGTATCTTAGTTATATCCTGTCTCAAATTTTTTTTATTTCCTTACACTAACTTGCATTTCCACAAATTAAATATTAATGATTACCCAGCACCATTTAAAACAACAACATAAAATATATTCCAAAGAAGAAGTAAATTCCAGCAATATTCTGAGACTCATCAAGCCTATTCCCAATCCCCAGTTCATGACCCAGATAAGAACCATCATGGTATTGGGAACTGAGTTATTGCCTATTAAATCTGTACTACATGCTGGTTGCTGTGCATACCATTCTTTTCCCGATTTGTATTTTCTTTTCGTCTTTCTTATCTATTTACAATGTATCTTTTTTTTATTTCATTCAACCATACAAGCCACTATAACTAATTTTTGGATAGTAAGAGATATATAAATAACACTATATACTTTTTCATAAGTTCACAGAAAGCCTTCAAGGTAGGTGTTACTTTATTTATTTCCTTTTGTTTCTTAAACACGAGGATAACAACTCAGAGAGGTTCACGAAATTTTCCTCTAAGGTCTAATGGAGATAGTTTTCCCATTGATAAAGTGAGGTCAATACTAGTTCCTCCACTCAGAGGGTTTTATCATAGTACAAGCATACAATAACTCATACAAACAAAAGTTAATTCTCATCTATAATAGCCAGGCAATAATTATCCTACTTGATATAATATCAGCGACTGAGATTTCTAAACAGTCCTTCTTCCTCTTATATAAAGACCTGAATGAAAAACAATGCCCTTTTCCATGTCTATCATCCCTTGTCTTTCCTTTCACCCCATGGAATATTTATAGGAACAGAATTAGTCCATTAAATCCAGCCTACTTTTTTTGAGACAGGGTCCCACTGCACAGTTCAGGCTGCCCTTGATCTCACTCTGTAGCCCAGTCTGGTCTCAAACTTGCAACAATCCTCCTGCCTCAGCCTCCCAAGTGCTGGCATTTCATACATGCACCAATCTACTTCTTTTTTTTTTTTCCTTTCACTCTGTACCAGCGGAGAATTTCCTATACAGTAGAGGGGCACAGAGAAGCAAGAGGATCTTGGAAATCCATCAAGATAAGTGTCCTCAAACTTTTGAACAATAAATCAAATTTCCACTCAATTAGAGATTGATTGGGATATGGGAAAATGGCCCATATGATGAGGTCTCTGTGTCTGAAAATGGGACCCCTGTTTTTGTTCCTGGAGGTCTGGCCACAGATGAAATATTCCCTTGTCCCCTAGAAACTCTTCCAATGCCAAAAGATCCTATAGCCTTCATGTAGTTATTAGATTATTATTAGCACATCCCTTCTGAAAATGACAATTCTTACTGAAGGGACAACGCTTCAGTTAGAGATGGAAATAACCGTTCTATCTATAGGGAGAAAGCAATTATCTCCATGCATGTCTGCAGGAGATGAAGTATCCTCTTGCCACATTCATCACTCCTAGTGTTGTCCTAAATCCTGACAGCCCTTTAAAACAAATGCATACAGTTTCCTTCTCTGTGAAGCACAAAGAGAAAGAAAAAATGAGAAAGGAGAAGCAAGACAGAGAGAGAGAGAGAGAGAGAGAGAGAGAGAGAGAGAGAGAGAGAGAGAGAGAAAGAAAGAGAAAAGAGAGAAAAGGAATATGGGAGGGAGAGGAAGAAGAGGGGAGAGGGAGAGAGGAGAGATAGAAAAGGTGACAGAAGCTTTATGGTACCCTAGCAAGAATCCTAGCTATGCACCATCTGAGTGTAATTAGGTTATTTAACTTCTGAATTCCATATTAAAATGAAGATGAGATCACTTACATCTTTCAGGACTGAAAGGAAGGCTCTGTGTGCTCATGTCTTTAGAGTATCTTGTATGCAACTGTTATGACTTATGTCTAAATTCCCCACTTCCAAAGCTTCACGTGGTCATAAGTGGGGCTTTTGGGAGGTGACTAGACCTAAGTTGTGTGCTGCTGAGATCAAGAATGTGATGCTGAGATTGATTGCTGCTGCAATGCTATAATTAAGGCTGTCCCACTGTGAGTGTGAGTGCTATTTACCCTAAGGATTTGTATCTGGCATAAGATATAAGGACAGAAAGAAGGTCACTGCTTGTTGCTTGCTGCTTTGTTTTCTGCTTACTACTTTTCTGCTTTGCTGCCTTCTGCTGGCCATGAACTGCTTCTCCTCTGTGATGCCCCACTGCCATGCCACCTTGCCTTGGAGTCAGCCAACTATGGACTGAACCTCTATGAACTGTGAGTTAAGAACCTTTCCTACTTTTACTTTTGAGGTCTGGTATTTTATCTCAGCAATAAGAAAAATATAACTAAGACAGCAATCATATTCCCTTTCTCTCTTACTCTTTGTTCAGAACCAATTATAGGATTAATTAAGGTGTAGACTACCAAAATTTAAACTTTGTCTCCTTTTTCTTAAGGTCAGAGTCAGCCTCTGTTTTTATCTATCTTGCCAAATAAAGTAGGAAAAGAGATTTTCTAACAAGAAATAGAAGGCACAGATAATTGGTATTATGGTAAGAGCTACTGAGACAAGGAAAGGTGGCAAAGGAGCAAAGAGACCCTCACTTACCTGATCAAACAGCTGCTTGCCAGTGGTGTTGGGCTGGATAGCAAACTCCAGCTCTGCATCCATGGTGGTCACACGCACACTGATCTAGAATGAGATTAAAGAAGACAGGTTAGTCATCTGGCTCTGTGCTTGGCAGAGGTTGGGACAAGCATTCACTGAGGAAAGAACTTGAGCAACTTAGATATTGGTGGAATGAATGGGGAACTAAAAACAAGTCATAACCCAGTCCTTGCTCTCAATCAGTTTGTTGAAGACAAAAAACACAGCCACAGAACAATGTTTACCAAAGGGAAAACAAGAATGCAAATCAGTCTACTAACCAAGAGTAAGAAAACATTAACTATACTTCTTCCACAACAACCAATTCCAGCCCATAACACACTCTTCTTATCTCTTTATCTACAGCTTGGATTATCTATAGCACTGGTAGTAAACTTCAAGGACAAGTTAATAGAAGGATAAAAAATAATGTACCTGGCTCCAAGCCTAGCAGTATAATTGGCTCAAATGCAATCTTAATAACTCTTATTTCTTTCCTGGGCCTTAGTTTCTCTAATTCGTGATTAATATTTTCTATTATTTATGTTTCAGTTGTCTCTGTGAGCACAAGAGAGGAAGGGAGCCTCAGGAGAGATGGGTGTGGGCAACATAAAGTTGTTATCAAAGTCAAATCAATAGAGAAATAAAGGGACAAGGAAAGAGGCATACCAAAATCACAGGTAGCACACACATGATTTCACAGAAACTGGAAAATGTAGGAATCATTTTTACAAACAGATTCCCTAACCTAACTTAATGATACCTGAAATTTCATTATTTGAAATTTGTTCCTTTGACTGAAAACTTGATAGTGATGGCAGTAGTAGCAACAATAAAAAGCCCCAGCTTTCATGTATTCAGACTTACTACTCACTAGACACTTCACATGCAACATCCCATTTAATATTATCAGTCAACCTATGAAACATAAAGTATTTTCTAGGATGCTAACATACTACTTATAACACTATTGAGGAAAAGATTAATTACAGAACAGTCAAAGATGTAAATCTTCATGCAATGAATAAGACATTAAACCTTTGAACTTCTGGGCCTTTCCTGAGCAAAGGGGTCAGGCAGCAGAGAAGAGGGGACCAGACAGCCATTCTGCTAGCTACACAATTCTTATGAAAACCAGGACCAGCCCAGAGAATGATTCCATAAATAAATTTCACCGGGGACCCAGGGAGGAAGTCTATTTCAGGATTGACAATGGGACAGGAAAGACCCTGAAGGCAGGAATAAGTAAGACAAGAACTGTGCGGGAGTAAGGCAAGCTAGCCACCCTAACTTGGTGCTAACCTAGTTTTCTTACCAATCCAGTGACTCCTGAAGAAAGGACTCTCATAAAGTAAGAGGAATGGAGCCCAGAGGGGCTGGAATTTGGGGGATATCACTACATATCCAATTTTTAAAATTACTCTTGAGCTGGGTCAGGGGTGACCTCAAAGCAGAAATGATGGAGGGGGACAGGAAAGAGTAGAATAGAGACAGTGGATTTCCTAGTACGTTGGATTTCAATTTCATCTTAAGGTTTGTGTCTAACTTTGAATTACCTCTATAGTAGTACCACGGCTCAGTGCGTACTCACAAAATGTTGGCTATAAGAATAGCTATCAAATGAGGAAACATAAGAAATATATATAAAATAGCATATGCATAGATGAAGACATTTTGCATTTCAACTCTTTTATACTATGGACGTTTCTTGGCAGTCTGATGAAGCCTGTGGAGCCCATCTCAGAATATTTGTCAATGTATGAAATAAAGGAAATACAAAGAGAAAAATTACCTTGAAGTAAGATACCAAAATTTAATATGTGTTCATAGTAAGTCATTACCTATCACTGAATGTTACTATTACTTCTATAATTACAAATTTGTTACATATAAATTATATTTGAGAAATCTATAATAACTATATCATAAAAATATCTTAGATTTTCATTGATGACAAAGTCACAGGTACTGCATATATTGTTGCAGTTACTTTATTTTGGTCCACATTCATACCGGAAAAAGAAGCTAAACCATAAGTTAGAAGTCAGTGAAAACAAACATGGTTTTCCCTCAGTATCCATGTGGGATTGTTTCCAGGAACCTTGTATATACAATACCAAACTCTACTGATGCTCAATTTTCTTAGGTAAAATGGTGAAGTATTTGCATCTAATCTATACACAGTCTCTTATTTAACTCTAGATGAATTATAAAACCTAGTAACTCTATGTAAGTAGTTGCTGTACTATATTACTAAGGGAATAATGACAAGAAAAAGTCCATACATTTTCAATGCAGATGCATTTTTTCCAAAGTATTTTTGGCCCACAGTTTGTTGAATCCACATATACAGAAATATACCAAAATATACAGAAAGCCAACTATATATAATTTTTCCATCCGAGTTCATAGATTCTTACTATTTTAAATTCTATCCACAGAGCTCATAGAAGTCCACCAATTTCATGTTAAAAAACTTTCTATAAATTTATTTCAGTTCACCCAATATACAATGTTTAAGAAACTATGTAGTACCATTCTCTGACCACAAGGTACTCACTGCGTAACTGGAACTATAATGTACAAGGAAACCCTGAGAAATACTACGGCAGAAGATCAGAGAAACTTATTGTGCAAATCAGGAATCATAATCCTAAGTGGTATTTGCATTGGTCTCTACTGACAAGGTAGATTTTGAAAACAAGAGACTATGGAAGTAATGGGAGGAGTACTCAGATGTTCCCAGTAAAGAAAAACAATGCATGTGATAGCCTAGGCCCTAGGAGGAGGCAGGATGAAGACAGTCAATTTTGAAGTTTATATACCTAATCCAGAGGGAATAATGCCCCCTTTCTAGTGAAGGGGAAGCATAAAGATTGAGAAGTCAAGTGGAGGGCCTTAGAGATTGCACTAGAAAACTGGATCTAATTTTTTTGGGCAGTGGCCAGCATAGAGACTCTGAATGGAAATGGGAGCAGAAACAAAACTGGGTTCTTGGGGGGAAAATGACTGGAGAAGAAGTGAGAAAGGGGGTACAATTCCAGGAAAACATTCCATAACCTAGGAGATCATTTTAAATCATATTATTAGAAATAATTTAAGGAAGTAAGATAGCAGCATTTCTTGCAGATCAAGCCAGCTGAAGCTCATGTTAATCTAGTATCTTGCAGGCACTGACCAAGGGTGGAACACAGTGCCAGCCCCATAGTAGGTACTCAAATATTTGTTAAGGAAATGTTTCTTAAATAAATTACTTGGTAAAGATGGGCCTACTCTGAGTCAGGAATAAGCATATTATAGAGGCTAGTGCTGGCTATGTTTCCTCTTTCATAAATACAGAATCAATCTGTAATAAAGACTCTCCTAATATCTAGAAGGGTCCAACTCAAAACAGAACTGGAACCTGTTTCTTGCAAATTCCTACTCAGGGCTTTCGTCACTCTACTGTGGCTGTGGTTGCTTCTCTGGGGATAGTAGTCTAAGTTTTCCTGAATTCTACTGTGAGGATAGGACAGATATTTAAAAATTAAGGGAAAAAACCTACAAAGGCAACTTTCATACTTGCCATCATGTAACTCAAAAGAAAATATCAGTCGTAAGGACAAGTTTATGGGTCTATGCCCATAAAATTTCTGTGCCCATAAACTTCCCATTTTCTACGCATGTCAGAAGTGTGTGTGGGGGTGGAAAAATAGGGATAATAACAACTGGGCCCCAAAGATGATGAGTAGGGCAGAAGATCTGATCAAAAGTCTGCTTGCTCTTAGAAGAATCTGGGATCCAAGTTGCACAAGATGAGCTGCAGGTCCAGATCCATTGTCACAGGGCCCACAGGCCCATTCACCCTTTTGGGCCTGGTCTCTGTTCTCTAACTAAGAAGGCAGTAGTCTCATTTGGGAGACAAAAACCTAAAAATGAAGCTTCCAAATGCAGCAGAAACTTCCCAGGCAGCGCCTTAGCTTGGGAAGAGTAGAGGAGCTGATCTGGGCAGGGTAGCATTTCAAGATGCAGTTCCCACCAAAGAACTGCTTATAGAACTAATCCCTGTCTTAGCTGAGCCTGAGGATATAGACTTAACCTGAGAGCAAAGACTATGTCATGAATGGTTTGAAGAACAGCAAAGAAATGTCTGGGTATTCATGGGGGCAGTTTTCATCTTTTCACACACACTAGCCTAATAACTTTAGTCCAAAAATATAGACACTTCTCACACCAAGCTCTGCTCTGAGCATTAACAAACCCATCTTGGTGATACACCATCCAAATCCTTTAAAAAAACTTGGATTGCTCACATCTTCACTAGGCTAGCTAAGGCAAAAAAGAATCAGACTAGATACTACCATTCTCTGTCTTAGCTAAGTGTTCCTATCTTTCCCTAGAGCAAGAAGTATTCATGTGAGCAGCAGCCAAGCTCTAGCAAAAGAGTCTGGAACTGGTTTGGTCTCACTTGCCCCATGTTACTGAACTATAAGATGATTCTTTCCTGTAAAAAAGCTGGAGAGAAGCAGAGGGAAAAGCAGTAAAATAACCACAATTAACTTTGCCTAAAGCATGTATACTACCTCCAAGCCGGAGGGGATGGGCATTATTAGTTCCACTTCATAGATGAAAAAAATGAAGTACACAGAAGAGATCACAGAATGGAAAGGAATACTTACTGCATGCCAACTATGCAGTAAACCCATCACCCACAGTTTCTCACTTAATATCACTGAAGTCACATTTACTCAGCCAGCAAGTGGCAGAGGTGGGTCTTCTGGACATTCCTAAAGCTCCATCAACAATTCCACCCACCTCTCCAGTCATGCATATTTCATTGCTGTCTTCAAACACTGCACTGGCAGCCATTTTGGCTAAAACCCAAATACTTTGTCATAGGAAGCCTGGGTGTAACTGGGAAGCACTGCTTGGGAATGCTCCCTTGCCTCCATAGGGCAAAACTTCTGAGTCAGTTCAGTTAAGAATGACCTCACCTCTCACCTGCCATCTTTTCATTCTCCCCAAGTGCTCCCTCTCCCAGATTTTCAATGGAACTACTAATGTGATGAAGTAGGCAATTATAATTGGGGGATGGGAACCAAAGAAAGGCTAGGTTTTACCAGAGCAATCCTAGTATCTCTTCTCTGGCCAGACAGTTGTCATCAGTGTCATCCGAACTACCTTCAGCAGTCTGGACGCCAATTCCCATTATTTACACACCAGCACCCACCATTTCCAGCTGCTAGGACTGGTACCATGGCAGGGATGTCAAGGCCTAGTCTATCTTGCTTCTTATAGAACAATAGCACCCATTAAGCATTTATTTTCCAAAAGGTGAAAAACAAGGGTTGCTTTGAATCTCCAGCCGAGTAGCCACTGTCTCCCCACCATCACTTCCACCACCACAATTACCGACTCATTTTTTTGCTAACAATTCAGACTCTTCCCTGTTGAGTTAGAAGTGGTACCTGGTATAGTTATCTGCTCTGACATCTTCCTGCCTATTTCTAGTCCTTTATCACAGTCAGCAAGACCCACTGCAGGTTAGTTACCTTTTCCTATCCCTTTGTGTTTTCTCAGTAGTTTCTAGAAAGAACTATACCCAACCCCACCTACATTCATGCTTTAATTGATCAGCATTAGTTCTTCAACCACTGGAACTGCTCCAGAGTGCATGAGAGCCAAGTGCCTGTTTTCGTAGGATTTAGCCCAGTCCTGTCCTCCAAAGAGAATTTCTATAGCTATAAGAGCATATGGCAATTGAGTGTTACTCTTCCAATTACAATACCATGTTTGGGGCACTGACACCTCTTAAAAAAATAACTATCTTATCAGTATAAGACGAGTGCTGAGGACAACGGCCATTCATCTTCTTTACCGCTACTCATTATTTTAATCTGTTCATCTTAGAATCTCATCTAGCTTCTCCCTTCTGAAATTCTCATATTTGTTCTCCAAGACAATAAACAATCTGAAACTGTCAGATCAGAAATGGGCCTCAGAGATTACTTGGCTCAAACTCAGCAATATACAACTAGGGAAACTGAGATCCAGAGATCAGAACATACTGTCGCAGGTCCACATTTCTGCTAGGTAGTATGAGAGCAGAGATTAAAATTCTGGTTTTTTATCAACAGCCTACTTAATAAGCTATAGTGCCACCACAGCTCTTAGAAAACAGATACTTCATACATACTACAGTGGCTATGAACAAATTATATGGAAGAGAATGAACTAGCTTGATTCCACAAAAAAAAACTGCAAGCTGACACTGCTTGGAAACCTAGCTTTCAATGAAGGGTAGGTATTTCAGGCTAAGACATTTAACACCATCCATTCTAGTGAGAGTGACTATTTAGGTACTGGAGATTAAACTCCCTACCCCTTTTTAATTTTGGGACAAAGCTTTGCTAAGTCACTAAATCTTCTACCATAGTAGAGAAAGAAAAAAGCAAGAGAATTTGAGGAATTGGTTTTCTTCCAGGCAGCCAAATTCTTTAAATTTCCATAAAACTTTGAAGGTGCCAAAATAAAAAAGAAAGGGCCCAATATTAATAAAGTTTTCAAATAGGTGAAGCTGCTCTTTGTAGCCACACCCGGCTGAGCTTCACTGTCTGCTTGATCCAGCTTCCTGCCTACAAGTTTCACTGGAAGTATTTGTAGACTGGAGACAAACCATTTTTGGCTGCCTGAAGATGCCAGCTATGCTTGGAACACCAGAAGAGGGCTCTGTTCCCTCAGTTCAGGAACATAGCCCAGCAACCTCCAGCACCACACCACACTGGAGCTGATCTAAGGTTCGACTGGAGTTCTATCCATTGCTTGAGGGATTTAGGCCCTTGTCCAGTGCCCTTATATCTTAAAACCACTAAAGCCAGAATCAGTCAATTATGCAGGGGCAGGAGGAGGGTTCAAGGCCTACTTAAAAAGCTCCGTTTTGCCAAATATGGTGTTACAAACCTGTAATCCAAACTCAGGAGGCTGAGGCAAGATCACAAGGCAAGACCTTCTCTCAAAATTAATAAACAAAAAAGGACTGGAGATGTAGCTCAGTGCTTTCAGAGTTCAATTTCCAATATCAAACATCAACGAACAACTGTATTTTTAATACCAGAGTTGAGATAGGGTTGGCTTTTTAACTACCATGCAGCCTGGTTTTATAGCTGGCAGTGGTAGAGTCCTGGCCTCCAATGCCAGGGGCTCTGGGTTCAATTCCCAGCACTGCAGGTGAAAAAAAAAATAAAAATGACTTCCTACTTTATAAAATGGGCCTAATAATATCAACCTCATTACAAGGTTACTTGTAAGTACTTGGCACATCATAATTAGAATGTGATAACTCCTCCCCTTTCAGTCATTTTACTACAAATATTCTATCTGCAAACATGATTTAAAATAAAAACCTGTGACTATAAAGGATGAGAAACTGCCTAAGTAAACTTATAAGAGCTCTTCCAGCATAAATGACTTCGTCTTTTGGGGGCAAACTCTAAAATGTAATTAAATTTTTAGTTGCCTTAGGCAATATGAAGTAACGCACAACAGTGAGACACATGCTTATACCTGCATTATTTTAAGTGTGTTCTCTAAGAGAAAACAAAGCACAACAGAGCACCTACTGTACTTTATCCTTTTCAAAGACTACCTGATCTTTCCTTGTTCTGGATTCTGTCTGGCTATTTCTCTAGTATCAGAAGTTAAGTACCTCATATAATTTCAAGGACCAGTCAGATTTAGGAGATTATAGATTATAACCTAATTATAGATTATAGCTTCCTGAACCAATGAATATCTCATGAGCTAGTGCTAAAATGGCTAAAAGGAAGTCGGGTGGTTATATTCTTGTGATCTCAGCACTACAGGAGGTTGAAACAGAAAAACTGCAAGTTTGAGCCCAGACTGGGCAACTTAGCCATCTATCTCTTTTCAAAATAAAAAAAAATAATCATATAGGACTTGTTTGGAATGTAGCTTAGTGTGAAGGCCCTGGGTTCAATCTCTAGTGCTGTCAAAAAAATAATAATAAAGGCTAAAATCTCTCACCAAAAAGAAACATAGCAAAGAAGAGCAACCACAATATCAGGGCTATTGGACCTGACATGTAAATGGTTCTCCAAGGTGAATACAATCCATACCCACAAAACACTGAACAATGTAATCAGTGCTGGTACCACCCCTAAATCCCTCTGCACCTTGGTCTGTAAAGCAGCCCAAGAATTACAGCTGCTCCTCTCTACCAGGAATCATCAGTGACCACCACCACAGACACTACTGTGTACTAAAATAATATCTCTGAAGTAAGAGGAATACCACTTTATGTTCTGAAAATCAAGATCCAGCTCCAACATTAACATGTCATAAGCTCTCAAATCTCACTTGTAAAATGGGCATAAAGATGCCAACCTGTTGTGGCATGCTAATGAGGGATTTCCCAAACTTAACTTATCATAAGCATTTGAGTCACCTGTCAAAAGCTCAGATTCCTGGATCCCCATCCTAAGCTTACTGTCCAGAGGAAGGATTTGGGAAATCATATTTCAACAAGTACCTCAGGTGATTCTTACAGTCTGGCAAGTTTAAAGAAACAACTTCCAATACAGATGCTGGTGAGATGAGAGCACATAACCAGAAGCCTAGTCCTCCAAAATGTTTCCAGTCCAGAGATCCCCATGATAGGGACCTTGAGGTTGGTACCCAGCAGAGCTTGCTCTGTAGGCATGAAGAGACTCTGCCATTCCAATCAGAAAGCTAAATGCACCAAACCTTTGGGTCATTGTCCAGAATATTCAACCATCTTCCTATCTAGTTAACCAGACAGAGGGAGGAAATAGCTGGTGCATATACCTTAGCAGCCAAAATATATTGATCAAAATTCATTAATTAGGCCCCCCCTTCTTGTGTTGTCTGCCTTTTTTTTCAGTACTGGGGATTGAACTCAGGGCCTTAACACTGAGATATATCTCCAGCCTCCTTTTTATTTTTTTATTGAGACAGATTTTCACTAAGTCAATAAGCTGCCCAGGCTGGACTTGAAATTGTTATCTTTCTGCCTCAGGTTCCCATAGTGCTAAGGTTATAGGTATGCCATTCCCAGATGAGCCTTTTAAGCACTGAAGCAACCACTTTAAAAAAATTAAACAGAAGTTTTATAACTTATATACATTAACTATATATATTTGATATGTGGCCCAAGCTAATTCCTTTTCACTCAAAAAAAAAAAAACGCATAGGTACAAAAAACAAAATAAACAAAAAAACAGTGGGCCACAGGTTAGGCACACATCTTCTTTTGCTTTCCTGGGAGAACTTTCAGTGAAGGAGCAGACCTTAAATGATATCCCTGGATGCTCTAGGAACTTAAGAGGTATGGTGAGAGAATGCTTCATTTAAACAGATTGGTGGGGAGAGGATGTGAGTCTAAGATAAGTGTGACTAGCAATGGTGCATTAGAACTAGCTTAAACTAAAGATGATCATGAATACCTCTTCCCAACTCCTCCAACAAAGACTTTATGTTGGCAGTTTGAAATTAAACATAGAGGGAGTTTTTTTACAATGAGAATTGTCCAACAAATGACTTTATCAGATACTTGACAGTTAAATATTTATAGTCACAGAACCAGATTACAAAACACATCCAAGTAAATACCCTTAAACCCACTTTGAAAATGAAGAAACTGAGTTCCAGAGAAGAGAAGCAACCATCTTTGAGCTGCATGACCCTGAGCAAAAGTCAGGTCTCTCTGGCTAGCTATAAATCCCAGGCTTTCCTTACTAGCACTGCATGGTAGTAGGAGGCTCCTCCAGTCAGCCAAAAAGTGGGCTCCTCATCAGATAAAGGCTAAACAAGGCCACATAATTGTGCCTGGTGTATCATCAAGGAAAGTTTAGGGTTAGGAAACCAGACATGAATCATAAAAGCAATAAGAGACAGCCCCATTCCCTCAGAGAGAAGCTGGGATGGGTCAGGGAGCAGGATAGAAAGCCCCAGTAGAAACTACAGTACATTCTTAAATGTTCTTCATAAATACTTGACAGAGACCAAGGGCTCTACAGTGAAACCCTGAGACATTATAACTCCCTAGAGTTGAAGCCTCAGTTTCCCTACAAACAAAATGAGAGTAATAATGCCTACCTCATAGGATTGTTGCAAGGTTGGTATTATCTCTGTTACTTAAAAGAAAGTACTTGGCTTATAGTAAATATTTGGTAAATTTGAACTTTCTTCTCCTGCAACCTCAGCATAAAGTCAGTTTTTTCCTAAGTCTCTGACCTACTTGTATATAATAATCATCCTGTCACCATGTGTACCGTCCTTTACTGTGTAAAAGACACTTGCCTACACATATTCTCTCACAGTATTTAATCTCATATAGATGGCAAGGAAAGACAAGCACCATTTTGCAGAAAGGAGAAACAGAGTCTCACAGTGAGATGAAAAAACAAACAAAATATCTTACTTGACCACTGGAACAATACTAGAATCTAAGTCTCCCCAACTATCAGTACACTGTTGTTTGCCCTTCCAAATTTCTCACTTAAGGTCATAGAGGGTTCTTCCAAAGTCTTGACCATTATCATTGACTTCATCCAAGATATCTAGTGGCCTCCACCTTTGGAGGGGTAGTCCTGCTTGGCAGAGGCACCCATACCATTAGTTGGGACCAAGAACCCAAGAATGGTGGTCTAGAGATTAGGTGTGGGTCTGGTCCTCGTAACCTTGTGACATTTTCCTCTCCCTCCAAGTGTGAATTCCAACTTTTCTGGTGGCTTATTCAGTGGCTTCCATCATTTTTAGATTTTAGCAGCTTTGTGCCTCATCACTCTCATAAAAATAAAATTACATAAAACTTCAAAATATGAAGTATATAAAAAATGGCTATTTTGGTTAAATATGGGCTACAGCTTAGCAGGCAGCTTAGCCAAACAGTCTGCAATCCATTAGATTAGTAGCTTGGACATAGAGTGACAATCCCAGGTCTGACCTTCTAAAATACTATTCACTTAGCTCTGGTACTGATTCCTTACAGAAATTATGGGACTCTCTTGGACCTCTGTTTCTTCATATATAATATGAGGTAGTTAGACCAGTTGGCTTCTAAAATCATCTTCAGCACTGTGACTCCAGCGAAGGGAGCCCAGCCATCTGCACTATCCAGAATGAGCAAAGCCTCATCACCCCACAGATTTCCTTTATCCTCTGGTGACTCTGAAATGAACTCTTTAGGCAGTTCCTCATACACTGGGTAAATGGCAGCTGGGCAAGCAGGCAGGAAGGTAGGTACCCCACCCTTTCTTACACAGGAAGCTAGCTACATCCTCTTTTCCCCACCCCAGGCAACACATCTCCAAAGGTCCCCAGCAAAAGCCAGTGGGGGAGGTAGGGAGAAGTTGGGGCCTAAAAGGAAACAGAACATGCAAATCACCTCAGTGTGGTAAGGAGCCATCTGTGGGGAAGCAAACACTTAGGGCACTGAGGAAGGGCAGCAAAGCTGTCCCATTGTCTCCTGGAGTCCACCTCAATGAAAAACACCTTGCCAAAATGTCAGGCATAGGCTGGTACATTGAGTAGCCTTCTAATCATCCATTCCATGCCACTGAGCTCCTTCAGATCAAAAGGCTAGGTTTCATACAGATATATTTTTCAAGTACCATCTTTCTTGAGGTAAGAATATAGACATACCATTAGTGAGGGTATACACATGAATGAACACTTAATAAAAAGCAGGCTCTTCTGAGCCTCTCAAAGCTGAGGAGGCAGACACCAACACTCATGACTATACCTCTACTCTACTTTCCCCACACTGCCCCATACCCTGTGACTGGGACCCAGTCCTCCCCACATCCTGTTCTCAGAGAACACGTGGCTGCCTGGGGAAAGATAATGTCATTACCACACTTCCTCTCACTGGAGGCTTTGGTTGACTGGGGAGAGAGGTAGAGTTCTCTGCCTGATCAGGCTGAACAAACTACAGTTAATCTCACAGTTTCACAGATGGGAGACAGGAAGGGAGGGTGACTAGCATTGGCCATTCACATTGGAGGATCCATTCCCACAGATAGATGTGATAGGGCAAAATACTTCTGGGAAAATGAATTTTCTGGAAAAAGTTGTGCATTTTTTCTACATTTGGACACTGGAAGACAACATGCCAGTATTCTTCCTTAATCCATGAAGCAGAGGATACAAAACTACAATAAAACTATTTTTAAAAAATCACCCAAATGTCACTCAAGTCTGACTGCACATGGTATTTAGATGCTAGTATTGGCATTTCTGCTAACACAGTATGGTTTAATAGACCTACAGTGGTTTTGGCCACTTGGGAAAATAAAATGGCTTCAAATCTATAGGACCAGGACCTCCAACAAATTCTAAGAAGGGGTAGAATACCACAGCCCCAGTCACTGTTAAATCTCTCTTCGCTCCTTTCTAACCACTTTACTTCCTAGTTCCCCCACTTATCTTCCTTTCTCAGACTGTAAACATAGCAAAGACTGTAACTGTACATTCCATCTAAATATTAAGGGAAGATCTCCTCATTCATCTAACATGAGAAGGCAGAAGCAGATACCATTCCACAACACTGCCTCATTAAGTGCAGACTTTTACCATGGTATATAACCCTTGGCTGAGTTTGTAAGAAGGACTTGAATTCACCATCCCCAAGCAGGAAGCCTACAAGTCCTTACACCTAATCTGTCAGTCCAATCCAACACTTGTCTGAATCAAGGGACAAGGTTTATCACACGGTCTTAAGAAAACACAGATTTTCAAAAATATTTACCTCCAGTGGATGTGCTGAAGCCTGACCTGCTCCAACTGTCTCTATTTATAGACACTGGATCACAGCCTTCATTTTTGTCATGACCACCATCCCAGACAGACAGCAGAAATAATGCCTTCAGGCTCTGTGAATCTATGATTGCTTGGAAAAGTCACTTGGGAGGGAAGTAAGAGAATACATAGCATCCAGTTTACTAGTTTTGGTCCTCACGTAACTTGATATAACTTCTCTAAAACATGCACTTTCTCTTTCTTTTCTTTTCTTTTCTTTTCTTTTCTTTTCTTTTCTTTTCTTTTCTTTTCTTTCTTTTGAGTTGATAAAGCCACATCTTACTCTCCAAACCACAAACTCTGCTGCCAATTTACTGAAGGCAGTAAAAACTATTTAACTTATCCAGCAACAATACCAAGGATTTTTTAGCACCCTTACCACCACAGACATATATTTGTACTCCCTAATGCTGAGGTAATGTTGAACCCACCAAGTTCATCCCTCCCATACACACACAGACAGGTCAGTTCTTTGGGTAGACAAAGAACCTTTCTTCCCATCATTCCAAATTTGGTCTAGTTTCTTCAGAAAGCTTCAGCAAATGTCCAATCAGAATCTCTATAGAAATTACAATAAGTCCTCAACTTATAAACATTCGACTTGTGAACTTTCACACATATGAACGGACCTTGCATTAGGAACATTCATAAATCTGAACAAACAGTGGAAGTAGCTTATTTGTCTGCTGGACATTGTCACAGCTGTGTTGTTATGTGTGACACTGTACTATAGTACAGTACTCGACCTGTGCCCAGGATATCCAAAAGCAGGAAGAAAAGAAGTTGTGATGTGGAGGGACTGCTAGGAAGAGCAAAGCAGTATATACTGTATATCTTTGTCAAAGGTGTGTAAGACTCACTTTGTCAGACTTACAAAAGAATTCATCTTACATATGTTCTCCCAGAATGGAACTTATTTGGAAGTCAGGCACTTGCTATACACAAAAGCTTCCCTACTGGCCTTATGTTATTTGACAATGAAAAAAAAAAAAAGAAAAAAAAAACTTAAATTGTACTGTTTCTTGTTACTACATTGGAACAGCAAATAAATCTATTTACACCTACTTCAAATGTTTCAAAGAGAATGCACATTCAAACACAAATATATACAAACATATCAGTTCTATATACTACCAAATTATCAGACACTCAGTATATACCAGGCTTTGGTATTATTTTGTGTGAATTTGTGTGTGTGTTTGTGTGTGTGTGTGTGAGAGAGAGAGAGACAAAGAGACAGAAAGAGAGACAGAGAGAGAGACAGCCAGAGATTAAGACTGAACTTTTGTTGGAGAAAGGCAATTTATAGATATGTAAATGACTAGCTCCATTCCATACAGCAAAGGCAGTAATACAGATAAGAAGAATCAACTGTGGGAACACAAAGATGGGGAACCCAGACCATAATGAGAAAGTGAGTAGAGAAACAAAGGAGATGAGAAAACAGATTTCAAGAGAAAGAGCTTATAGGTCCTGAAGCATAAACAAGACTGAAAAAAGGTTAAAGGAAAAGGGGATTTCTTGTGGTACTCTAGATAGAGAAATGGCACATACAAAGACATAGGGAAAGAAACACAATGCATGACCTCACAGAGAAACTTACATCCAGTGAACACCCTCCCCAAAACATGAAGTTAATGACAAAGACCTCCTCTTTCAGCTTCCTGACCTTATTTCCAGAATCTATCCAAAGAAAATAAATTATTAACCTTCTCAACAATGTGGTATAATGGTATAATGTACCAACTCATCAGATTTAGGGGAAGTGTGTACCACAGGCAGAACAGAAATCTCTGAAGACAAAGCCTGAGAAGCTGGCTATGTACATAATATAGGTAGAAAGTTGACTCTATTCCCACAACCTAGTGAGTCATGAACGTTGTTTAATGAGCATTCCTTGCCCTAGCTCCCATACACACCATGGGAGTGAATGTCCAAAACTGAATGAGTCCACTACAACATGCTTCATTCCATATGGAGAACCTGTTCACATACAGAAAGACCTGAAGGGGTAACCAGAATATGATTCCCCTGCACCTGCACCTCCCCTCTCCACCCCACATACACACAGGAGGAAGTGAAAGCTACCCACACAATAAGGGACTGCAGTAGGCCCCAGCCAAGGCTGTGAGGGTTCTGCAAAAGGCCAGGAACCCACTGATTTCACAAAGTTTTGTCCTCTTGAGTAAAGGTTCCTTTAATCATTTTCTCCTCAGCACATCCTCTATTCTTCCCACCCCACAACCACCTTTTTTACCCCGAGTCTCAAATACTTCTTCTCATTTTCTTTCACTGCCTCATGCTCTGAGACTTTCAAAGCTACCCAGAACATGAATTCCCCTTTACAAGTAACAGACAGATCCACAAGGATTCTCAAATTGACCCCTCACCTCCACACAATGGGCAGCAGCACAAGATATGGTGGAGCTCACCGCAAACTAGATCAATTATGGGTGCCACTGTTTCAAGTACCACTTTTTTCATTCATTAAAAAATTCATGCTGGTGTGGACTCACATATCTTTAAATTCCAACACTTGGAGGCTGAAGCAAAAGCATGGAGAGTTTGAGATCAGCCTTGGTTACACAGTGAGTTCAAAATTACATACTCTATGACTACATAGCAAGACTCCATTTTAAAGAAATTTTAAAAATAAATAAATAAAAGCATATAGAACTAGCACATTGGGGGGTCCACTGTAAATTATAGGTAGAGCCTAACAGGGTCCTAAAATCCTTTGTTCTCAAACACTTAAAAGGAAAAATGTGATGTATGAGACTTAGGGAAATAGGACATTTATCAGGCATCTTCAGTATTTCAGGTATCCTGCTAGATATGCTTTCACACTCTCAAGCTCTTTGATTTTCTCATAAATCTCAAGGAAATGGGTAACCTTACTAGTTTCCACTTTAAATAAAAACTGAGGGTCAGAGATGGTAAAATGTCTTACCTAAGGTCATGCAACTATAAATGATGTTTGAAGATTGAAAAGTACTACAATTATAAGCCCATTTCTTTTGCTTATTTCTACTTACCTTCCTTCTCTTAAATCATCTTTGGCAATGCTAACTAGACCCCAGATCCCAAAAAGTCCTGGGAAAAACAGAGGCAACTCTACTTGGGATGGGCACCATTGATTGTCATCTGAATATCATTTAAGCCAATCTCACTGACTACCTACAAATATGCTTCAGTGCTTAAGGGACAGAAGCATCTTAGCCTAATTTTCACATCTATTCAACTACTGAGGATAGTTACTAGGCTTTGCAAGTACTAGGGACAGGGCAGGTAGAAGCAGCCTTGATAAGTACTGCTTATCCCTTTGTGCCCCATGCATTACTTAGGTCAGGAAGTCTAGTGATGGTGTCTCCCAGACATAGTAGCCTATAGCTGGTTGGGTATCTACCATTGTACCTATGAATGGGGAAGGTAACCATAGAAGCACCAAGAAAAGAAAGTGTTCCAGAGCAGGCCTAGTGCTCCTCTTACAACCCTGACCCTTGTAGGAGAGTAACTTAGCTTGGTCCATTATCTTTTACTCCAAGGTCACTACAAGGTTTACAAAGACTTGGAGTAGTATGAGTATCCAAACATGCATGCCTCCATATAAACAGTCAATAGTTAATATGATGCAGCAGGTGAAAGACTGTAGATGGGGCTGTCTGGGGAAGTTTCCCTGGACTGGTAAGCCTACCACCAGAGCCACACTGTAGTATAACCCTCAGAATCCTAAACAGTTTCACTATTTTCCACCAAAAGTATACAGGACTCTTTCTGTTCAACTGTACTTCCACATTAACACAATGGAGGCACCATCTCAAAGAGCTAGGTTTGATTTTAGGAGGCTCAACAAAGCCAGGGATAGAGTGTGAGGAAAAGAACAGGAACAGCTGGCCCAGTTCTAGAATCTCCTACTAAATACAGCTTTGGATTTTATGTTTCTGTTTTCAAATTTCCCTAATTACTATCAATAGCAGCTACACACTTATCAGATCTAAGATGAAAAGCAAAGTTTTACAAAGGATAGTGAACTAGAAGAATATTTCATTTATCCAGTGCTTTCCACTCCAAGAAGGATACCCCCAAATAACTATGACCTCAAGTATACAGCAGAAGGAAACAGAGTGGGTTAATAATTTGGTAATCAACATCGAAGAAATTTGTAATTGGCAACAAGCACTGTAATCATAAATAAGACTTCAAAGGCCTACAATGTACCTGGTTTGGCAAAGAGGTGACTATAAAGGTGAATATAAAAATGAGTATAAGCTGGGATGGCAGCATGTGACCATCATCCCAGTGGCTTAAGAGGCTGAGACAGGAAGATTGCTTGAGTTAGTAGTTCAAGGCCAGGCTGGGCAACATAGTGAGACTTTGTCTTAAAAAAACAGTAAAAAGAAATGGGTATGCAATAAATTGGTAGTCCAAAGCCTAGTGTGTGGCAGTGATGGTGAACCTTTTAGATACTGAGTACCCAAACTGCAAACCAAAGCACACTTATTTATCACAAAGTACAATCACTGCAATTAAACCTGAATATCCAATGCTCAGTTGCTAAGACAACTTGGCTTATGTGCTGACAGAAAGCAAGAGGGCTCTGCATGCTTGCTGAAACATGTAAACCATAGGTTCACCACCACTTGTCTATGGGGTTGGCAAAGTAAGTCTGTGGTCTGCATAATGGTCTTGGTTACAGTCTTCTTTTTTCTCCTTTTAATAATGCTTTTTAGTTGTTTTATTTATGTATTTATTTATTTTGGTATTTTTGAGACAGGGTCTTGCTATGCAGTTCAGGCTGGCCTTAAGCTCACTTTGTAGCCCAGACTGGTCTTGAACTTGCAATGATACTCCTGCCTTTGCCTCCCAAATCCTGGGATTACAGGCATGCACTACCATACCTGGCTTAACAATGCTTTTTAAAATGTAAAACCTATTTTTAACATACATACAAAAATAGGCACTACAGGCAAATTTGCCAATGGCTGAGCTAGACCAAATATTGGTAGGCAGATAACCCCACTGACTATCTAGAAGGACTAAAACTTGGGACGATTAGGCTCTTTACAACCTACTTCTCAAAACATGTGTAATGATTTGGTTGAGATGCTAAATGGTAGACAAATACTGTAGATGTGAATGTGGAATGTAATTTTAATCATGTGCAATCAGTCATAAGACCTAATTTTCAGATAACTATTGTCGTTTTAACAATGTCTTTTTGCTTTGTATGCATTAACATTTGTGTGTAAAGATTGTGTTTGGATTCAACAGGGAGCTACAGTATTTAAATTGACCAACTTAATGTTACAACTACTTCAAAGTGGCTTCCTAGTTACCTTTTCTCCCAAAGAAAATTTTTATTTCGAGGATGGAGAGAGAAAAGACCTCCTGATGATGTTTGTTGTTCACATTAAGCACATTCACATGTCCCTGTGAGAACACATAGCCCCTTTTCTACCACCTAGAAAATGGGGAAAACAATCATGACCACACTGTGATATGGTTCCAGGCATGAAGCAGACCTTGAAGCACTCTGAAGGTACAGAACCAAGAACGGCTGGGACCTATGAGAGACTGAGTCAACTTATTAATCAGGTATAAAGGCTACCCTGCTGAAAGAGGAATTAGAAAATAAGCAGTCCTCAGTTCCCAATCATCCTGCTTTGTATACAAGACAGGGCTTCACCCTAGCACTTTCATATAGAGCTGAGAAGTGAAGTCAGCAGGTCCACAGGCTCTTACTCACCAACAGCCTGTAATGTTCTCACTAACTGAATGTCTTGGCACCCATTGCATTACTCACTTCCCATACTGTTTTATCCTCCCCGCCACCACCACTACTGGTCTGTACATGCTCAGACAGTGAACTTGCTTTCTAAAGAGAGCTACTCCTTTCCCTTGGGTCTTGTAAGCTATTCCGAGCTCCACCTCTTCCTCTACCATTTGCGGATCAGGCCTGAAACACACATGTACTCCACATCCTCTGCTCAAGTTTAGAGAACGCTCAACTTAGATGTCAGGGTCACCTTTTCCCCTAGCCACCAGAAAAGAAATGGTCCTGAACAAAGTCTCAGCTCAGCTTTATCAGTGCTATGTGGACATGGGAAAAAGACTCCTTCTCAGTTCAGTTTTCTTACAGGTAACAAGAAAAATCTCCCGTTAAAGATATAGTTTCAATCCTTGTCCAGTGTCCTAATCACTTTGGAGAGCTCTCAAAAAGTACTGACCCTAGCTAGACAGGGTAGCACATGCCTGTAATCCCAGCAACTGGGAGACTGTGGCAGCAGAATAACGAGTTCCATGTCAGTATGTACTACAAAATGTGACATTTCTCTCAAATGGATAGACATAGATATAAATAGAGGTACAAATACAGATATAGATATAAATAAATATACACATTCATAATTCAGACCAACTAAAGCCCACATACTCTTCTACAGACTGGCTAATACCAACTGTACAAGCAAGCTGAACTTCTCCAGGCATGACATAGACAAAGTAGATCACAAGAGAGGAAGATTAGCTGGTTCCATGGAAAACTAAGCCCTATATTATGAGAAGGACAATTCTAACAACTAACTTCCAGCTTCATTCTTGAGCCAGTAGGGTCATGATTCAACTTTCCCCCTTTTCCAACCTTTATACCAAGTCTGTAAGAAAAATGGTAAAATGTATCAGCACTAACAAATCTAAATCTACATGTTCTTACATTAAGAAAGCATTATGACTTTTCTGTCCTATAAATTCCTAGTGTTACTCCACTGTGTAAAAATACCATTTTCCTTATCCACTGATCTGCTGATGGACATATACATTGTTTCCAAGCTCTAATCATTATCAATGTGTAATGGTGCTACAAATATGGGTATGCATGTATCTCTGTAATATGATCACTTAACTCTTTTGAGAATATACCTAGAAGAGAGATAACTAGATCAAATAAAATTTTTAGTTTTAGTGTTTTGAGAAATCTCTACACAGATTTCCATAGGGATTATACTAGTTTACATTACAAATAACAATGTAGAAGGGTTCTTTTTCCCCCATATATCCTTGCCAGCATTAGTTATTATCTGAGTTTTTAATAGTCATTCATTTTTGGGGTAAGATGGTATCTTGATAAAGTTTTGCATTTCTCTAAAGAAAGATAAACAAGGCATTCATAGGCAAATGAATACAATTCAACATATATATATTATATACATATATATTATGTGTGCATGAGTGTACAAAGTGTAAGATAGACAAATTGGAAGTAGAGAGTTCAAAGATTCCTCAATTATCTATTCTGTTGTTTCAAAATTATTTTAAGGTGCATACTAATTTGTTTCATTTGTACTACTCATTTCTCCTTGTTCACTGAAAATAAATTTTTGTCTTGTGTTTGTTTTATTTAAAAGTTTTGTTTCTTTTTTGTAAGGAAGAGTTTTTTTCTCCATACCCTTATCATCATTTGTTATTATAACATAAACTAATAAACCACTCTGGAAATCTGTATGGAGATTCCTCAAAAACTAACAATAGAAATTCCATTTCAACCAGCTATACCCCTTCTAGGTATCTTCCCAAGAGTTAAAAAATCATCGTATTATAGGGATAAATGAATAATCATTATAGCAGCACAACTTATAATAGTTAGATCTTGGAAATATAATAGTTAGATTTTTGGGAATATATGTCCATCGACACATAAATGGAAAAGGAAAATGTAGTACTGATACACAATGGAATATTACTCTGCCGTATAGAAAGATAAATTGGAGGCACTCAGATAAATGGATGCAGCTTGTGAATATAATGTTGTGAAATAAGTCAGATATACAAGCTTAAATATCACATAGTTTCCTCTACATGAGGAGATATATATTTAAAAAATAGATAAGTAATAAGTGGGGAGAAGTTCAAGTAATACCCCAAAATCTCTATTTGTTTCAAAACTATTATATATATATATATATATATATATATATATATATGCTAACTTGTTTCATTTATTTTATTAGTCTTTGTTAGTTGACAGAAAATAAAGTTTTGTTTCTTCTTTGTAAGAGAGAATCTTTGGCTCTATCTTGTACTCTGAGTAACTACTTGAAGATGATACAGTGTATTAATTCTTGTTATTCTCTTATTATTTTGTTATGAAATTTTGTTTTTATTGAAATAAGAAAGGTTCTCTTTATATTTTCTTTATTATTGTCTACTTGGACTACATTAAAATAAAAAATAATGAAATAACAAAGTGCTAATGTTATCTGCCTTTATTTACTACCTTTTATCATTTGCCACATAAAGTGACTATGGCCCAAATTTAATGACTTTCCCCTCTACTAAGAATATATGGTTACCAGGGGAACTGCTTTTTCTGTCTCCACAACCTTCAGCAGCTCTAGTGACACATTCCTATGTGATGGTGTCACATTCCTCAGGGCCTGTCAGATGCTTGTGACCAGAACTATGCTAAACTACACCATGATATCAATCTGTCACCTGTTTGTGGTGGGATTCCTAAGAACTCTCTCCAGAACACCTCTTGCCTCCTCACTCACATTACATCCAGACTGACTTTTGCTACCCTTGCCATCTGCCCCTTCACCTAATTATGTATGCTGTTGAGCATGCCCAAGGCTTTCTATAGACGTAAACCTTCCAAAAGGCAGGCATAGCTGAATATTCCCAATCTCTGAGTTGGTAAAGTTGTTCATTTGTCTTTGCTGCTCAAAGAAACAATTTCTGAGACACATCCCACCATCCTCCCACCCACAGCAGGGCAGATCGATTTTTATTGTTATGAAAGTGTAACATTTCTGAATAAATCACAGAACTACAAAGTGGTAAAAAATATACCCTCAGAGATTAGCTAAACTAATCCCATATAGAATATACTACAGCCCATACAGGGGCAAAACCA
Source organism: Hydrochoerus hydrochaeris (assembly GCA_004027455.1). Classification (NCBI taxonomy): domain Eukaryota; kingdom Metazoa; phylum Chordata; class Mammalia; order Rodentia; family Hydrochaeridae; genus Hydrochoerus; species Hydrochoerus hydrochaeris. Next base: position 30,557 of record PVLA01007983.1, on the reverse strand, counting down.
TCCTGGGAGAGTCTAGAGGTATATCTCTGTTATACAGCACATGCTCAGTATACTTAAGGAACTGGATTTGATTCCCAATGCCACCAAAACTTGAAAGATTGTCCAGGGACACTAGCAAGAGAGCACAAACTAAACCATACCTCCATAGTTGTAAAACAGTGCTCTTTCCACAGCTCTACAATACCTTCTTACCTCAATAAGAAACTGGATCAATGCTCATGTGCCTGCCAAGGTGTAAACCAAACCCTATATTAGCTAATTCTAAGCAGTCTCCAAACAATTCTCACTCACTAACAAGCAACTTTTATTTATCTAGGCACATGACAAAGCAAGTAAACTATTGGTTCAACTAGCCTTGCAGCCAATGGCCTCACAGTAAGTAGCAAGAAGGTGATAGAGGAAGCCAGCTACCAAAACAGGCCAGTCCCTAAGGAAGCAGAAAACAAATAACACAACAGGTGGCCATCCCTATATAGCTCCAACTGCTAGAATTTTCTCTAAACTTCTCTCTCTCTCTCTTTCTCTCTGCCTGTCTGTCTGTCTGTCTGTCTGTCTGTCTTTAGCCCAGGGCCTCTCACATGCTAGGCAAACACTCTACTACTAACCCAGACCTTTTTTTTTTTTTACTTTGAGACAGGACCTCACTAAATTGCTCAGGCTAGCCTATAACTTGAAATCCTACTGCCTCAGCTCCCACATAACTGGGATTACAGGTAGGAATCATAAACTTTATTCTCAATTCATAGTCTTTTTGAAAAGAGGTTAGCAGCCAACTGGAATGGGGAAAGAAACAAATGTTGGAAGCTGAACCTTACTTTCTTAGAACTCTTGCCTAACTAAGACCAGAGTATATGTCCAGGCTTTTATGAAATAACATTTGTTTCCCATTCTTACATCTGTCCCTGCATGTAGCTTAAAAGTCTGCTCCCTTCCACTAAAGTCTTGTCTTTGTTCCTAACTAGCTGACTAATATTTAAAGCATCACTTAACTTCTTTGAACCTCAGTTTCCTCATATGGAAAAGAGGGTAATTCCTAACCTGCCAACTGCAGAGAGTTAATGAATATCAAGTGACATAATACTAGCCATAAAAAAGATTTTACAATCACAAAGCAAATTACAAATATAGAGAATTAGCATTATTTGTGTTAGGGACTATTTTTTAGTCCAGACACAAAGTAAGAAAAGCTATGGGCATGAAAATAATTACAGTCCATTACCAGCTAAACTGTAGAGGTTTCTTCAATTCACTTATGACTGGGATATTTTAAATGGAAAGCTATTTGAAAAACAGGCAGCTCTCCCCTGAACTTACTACTCCCACTCAGCTTCCTAACTTAAATTTCCTGTTCAACAAGTAGAAGTAACAGAGGATCTTGCCCAGAAAGAGTCATTATCATTAGGGTTCTTTCCATAATTTCTTCAGTACTGGATCTTCCTGCCAAAGGTTGAATCCCAGTAGCAGTGGGGAAGGGAGAACTATTCAAAACTTCCCTGAATCACAGTCCATACAGGGCATTTTCACACATGGTCTCTTTTTTTCAGTTTTTGTTTTTATTAGGACGTTTGCAGTACATAATGATTGCCTTCATTGTTTGGAGTACATGTACATAATACATCTTAATTCTTTTTTCAACGCCTTCCCCTCTCCTTCTTCCTTCTTTCCCTTGATCCTCTTCTCATTTGAAAACTATTCATAGTCCTACTTCCTATTATCTTTTATTTTGCTGTTTATACTTTGGTTTTCTCATATTTAAACTTGTGTATCTAACTTATTTCACTTAACATTATGGTCTCAATATACAACCATTTTCCTATAAATGAATCACTTTGCCTCCATTCTTCAAAGGATGGCCTCCCTCCCAATCCATGCCTCATAAACTTGCCACCTTGACCTGAGTTCAGAGACTGGATGGATGTGTCAGTGAGGGTACAAATGATCTGAGAAGTAGAAGCCTGTAACATTCCTTGTTCCTGGGGGCAAAGTACACCATTTTTCTTGTGATTAAGATCAGTTGCCTATATCAACATAAAGGTAATATTCTATGGATTACCCAAACTTAACCACTTCATTATGGATATTTTTGAGACATGTTTACTTTACTAATTACATCTTATTTGGACTATCAAAAAAGGCAAAGGAATTTGTATTTCCTGAGATCATATGGCTTAAGACAGGTATTTCACATGTAGCCAGAAGAAGTTTTGTTATTGATCGCTGAAAGCTGATTATATAGCAATGCTTCATTGATCCCAAATGTTCTATAAATAAGCTGTTCCACAGAAATGAACTTTTCCTGATAACTTAAGCTTATCATCTAAAGGATCCTAACTATTGTTAATGGTGAGTTGAAAGTCTTTCACCTACTGACACACTATTATCTTTGTCTACAGATGTAATTAAAACATGATTTAAACTTCTATGAGCACCTGAATCCCTAAGTTTTATTTTCTAGCAACCTAATACTTGAGGGCTTTCCAATGTTATCTTATTTGAATTTCCTACCTAGCATTGCCATCCCCACTTTACCAACGGGGGAATGCTCAATGAGATTAAGGTACTTCCCTAAAATCATGAAGCTAGTTAATATGAAAACACAGACCTTCCTACAAGCCTAGCCTATAATAAATGTCTGCAGACACTGGATCCAGACCTTCCTAAACACCCAAAAGCATTCTTAAAAATACTATTTCCTTTCCTTTTTTGGAGGCTGATTTCAAGCTGTTGCTTTCCCTGCCCAACAAAGATTCAAAAAGCTCTAATCACTAGTCCTTAGGCAGTTTCCTGTTTGTCTCATGGGAAAGACAATAATGCCTGTAGTGGGCTGTAGGCCCAGCCAAGCCAGGGTCAACCTTTGGTGACCAGGAATACAGGATTAAAGGCAGGGTAAGCAAAAGCTCTGCTACCCATTAAAGAAGTTTTGGGAAGAAGACAAGAGAAGGGTGGGGCTTAGTATGAGTGGGGAAAAGAGATTCAGCATTTTCTTTTTCCTCCTCTTCCCCACCCCTTCTTACTTGTCTATTTCAAAGTGATCAATAGCCTTAAGCTAAGGAGCTTCTAAGATCATGACCATCAGCCAGTAGGCTCCTTTTTTCCCCAAAATATAACACATTTATTGTTATTTCACATATCAATTTTCCCCAAGTTGTTCAACTGGGTAACTCAGTTACAGATGAACACTGCAAATTTCTACTTTTCTATCACATGAGCAAGATCTTCAGTGCCTATGTTGCAGGAAGAGGTAAGAGGAGATTCTAACTTAGCTTTACTGACAATAAACAGGTTGTGTCACTGATCTTCTTTGGGGAAAACTGGAAAGGCTTGTGTGTACCACCAACACATATATGTATACACTCACATAGCTTCTTTCTTTACCTAGGACACACACTAGCAGCCAGAGATCTTCCGAGTTTCAAGGTTCTAAATAAAGTACTGCCTGGAAATAAACTACACAAAACTGGCAAAAACCGCAGAACAGCAAGGGGCCATGTTAGGATAGGAACGACCCTTACCTTATTGCCAATTACTCAAGTAAGATCATTTAAACACAAATAAAATCACAGAAATCTCTAGAACTAGGGCCCACTAAGCATGCAAAAGGGTGTAGGTCTCATTGCCTTTCATACCAAGGGATCCACAAATTCCATATTCTTCAGAGAGCTTTCTTTCTCAAGCAGGCAAGCCCTTAAAATGTCTTATCAAAAGATAAAAAATCAAACAAAGGGTCAACAAAGAGTATGACTCTTCTATTTGTATGGCTTTTAAGTATTCTTCCCATTTATTAATTTGCTTATTGAGTTCATATAGAATTTAAAATGTGATTTCACAAAAAAGATGGCCACTACATACTAAAACAAAACAAACAGACAAAAACCATATAAACAGTATCACATGTACATTTAAAAATATATGTGTATTTTTAAATTAAAACAGCATTGAGATTCCATCTTACTCTGGAAAGAATAGATGCCATCAAGAAATCAACTGATAACAAATGTTGGTGAGGCTGCGGGGAAAAAGGAACACTGCTCCACTGTTGCTGGGAATGTAGACTGGTGCAACCATTATGGAAATCCATATGGATAATTCTCAGAAGACTAGGATTGGAAGCCCCATTCAATCCAGCTATTCCCCTCCTGGGTATTTTCCCAGAAGAACTGAAAAGTTCATATCACAGTGATATATGTGCACTCATGTTCATAGCTGCACAATTTGTGATAGCTAAATCCTGGAAACAACCAAGATGCCCATCAACTGCAGAGTGGATGAAAAAGTTGTGGCATTTTTATACAATGGAATATTACTCAGCTATAAAAAGGATGATCTTGAGGCCTTCATAGGCAAATGGAGACAACTTGAGACTATCCTCATTAGTGAAATAAATAAGAATCATATTTATAAATATCATATTGTGTCTCTAGTGTAAAAAGTAAATAAGAACTACAAGTGTAATCAAACCAAAATGTGTCATTGCTATTGTAAAAAAGAGAGGAAAAGAAAGGGCTCTAAGGGATATAACTGCATGTATGTTTGAGTGTATAAAATAGATGACCATATTGCTGAATCTTTTTTGGATCTTTGAGCAGAAATATTTGTAGTCTGACTGTTTGAATGTTTACTATGTACCCTTTAATTTTGTAACTTGAACAACTACATCCAGGATGACAGTATGTAATTTATAAATTACTGATTCCTTAGTGAGGTTTTTTCTCATTTTCCTTTTTCTTTCTTTCTTTTAGAATTCTGTATTGTTGCTACCATTTTTTCTGTTTTGCTTTTTTCTTCTCTTTAAATAAAATTTTAAAAATGTATAATTGCTATTGTAAAAAAGAGGAAATAGGAAGCGCTATAAAAGATATAGCTGTGTGTATGTTTAGGTGTGTGGGATTGATGACCATATTTCTAGGTTCTTGTTGGATTGTTGAAGAGATCTGTTTGCACTCTCACTGCTTGAGTGTCCACTTTGTGTGTTTTAATTGTGTAACTTGAAAAATATTTTTCTAAAAGAACAATATGTAATTTATCAACTAGTGATTTCTTACTGTCTATCTTCTTTTCTTGAAATTCTGTAATATTTCTACCTTTTTCCTGTCTTTTTCTCTTTAAATAAAAAAACTATAAAAATATATGTGCATCTTTAAATTTCTACACTTACAAACCTAACTGGTTAATGGTGATTCTATCTGGAGAATAGTGTCAGGGACAGAAGACAGAGACTTTATATTGTTCAGTGCTACTATCATTTCTTAGAGCAAATATATATCAATTTCATAATGAAAACTAATCCAGAATTGTAAAATAAAACCTATCTTTATGTAAGTCTGCCCTACAAACAAAACTCTGTCTGTTAATATTCCTTGTACAGTGTCTAGCTCAATACTGCAAAAAGATGGGGAAAAGTGCTCTAAAGATGAAGTGACTTTGACAGGCCCTATTTTGAGGCATCCAATCTTAACCTGGTAAGCCTGAATCTACACCTTTTTAATATTGGCCACACTCCTCTTTGATGAATGAGTGGGAGAAAATAATCATCCTAATACCCCTAAAATAAGCCTATCTTGACTAAACCACGCCCAAACCATCAGAGATATGCAGCTCTGGGCCCATAGGCAACCTCACTGATAGTGGTGGTGATGATGGTAGCAACAGCAGCTGTGGATAGCAGCTGGGTTCTCCAAAATTATGCTTTCCAGGACTTCCTGCAACCCTTCCTGAATCTGTGACTGGCTTTGCTCATGCTTGGGCACAGAAGCCAATCCTAAACTTCAGGGCACAAATATCTTGATTAGATTATACAATACAGCCCTTCCTGTTGGCCATACCATAATGAGCAGCACACATACAAAAAAATTTTTGAAACTGGCTAATGCCTCAAATATGTACTTTATAGCCAAATTCTGGGCTGCATCATAAAGACAGATAGAAATGCCTACATAGCCACTGGTTAGAATCCACTGAAAGCTTTGATTTGAATATTCTCCCTTGGTGTGAACACTACTGTATTGTGAAGACAGGGAAAAATGGAGTGAATATTGGCTGTGGACAAGCTAGCCACTTGTAGATAAACAGAGTATCTAATTTGCACAATAAAAACAGTACCTATCCATTCACTGTCATTAGTTAGCTCTGTTCTGCTATGGTCCACCTTGGGGCCACATTAGCTAGGTTCAAGTAGAAAACAAGGATTTTTGCTTGGCTTTCTAGCAGACCTAGCTAAAGGAATCTAAGGAAGACAGTTCCAAGTTGATAAAAAGTCTATTCAACAAGCATTTGTTGAGCATCTTCTCTAAGACAGGCACTATGCTATTAACTGTGGATGTAACAGGCAGTGGGAAATGATATCTGTTTACATGAAGCTGGCATTCTAATGGGCTGGTTTAATGTAATGGAAAAAACAAACTTCTAAGGGACTCAGCTTCAAGGCAAGCTTCTACTTCTCACATAATATATTACTTTAAACAAGTCCCTCACCACAGGCTCAGGTAATTTACTTCTTTACAAAATATAAAATTCCAAAGTGGGTTAAAGGTTTACAAAAAGCCAACACACAGCAGCAAGAAACCATAGGAAATATGTGTTGAAAACATAAAGCATTCTAGATCAAGACTCTCTAGCCAAAGTCCTCCAATTTTATTTGGATAGGTCCCCATGAGCTGTTTGACCAAGAGAGGTAGGGTGGACAGGCCTCTGAAAAATATATAGTCAGTGACAGACATGAAGATGTTTCCTAACAGTCCAAACAAGGCTTGGAGGCCAGGAGACCTGAAAGATGCTCAATTTTACTGCAGTTTATCTAAATATTTCTTCCTCCAGCAAAAGATATTAAGAAACACTCTATTCCAGTATCACTTAATTGGTGCTAATGAGCAAAAGAGATGACACCAGTTTTCCTAGCGACTTGTGGTTATTCTTGAGCAGGACAATGCTGGAGCCAGTTGGAGCATTTGCTGCTCAGATGAATGGCAAGATGATACTTGCCTGCATGCCTCCTACTAAAAACAACTAGGTGGTGGGGCACCTACTTAAGCCTCAGAGAAACTATAATATCTGGTATTCTGGGCTCAGAGAAAGACCTGATATGATACATGCATAAGACAGATCTTTATATGACCAATTAGTATAACAACTCTGAACATATACTCTAGCCCTGCCCTCCCTCTTCTGTGCTTCATGGAGCACTTTCAGAGATGTGTGTGGTGTGGTGTGGTGTGTGTGTGTGTGTCCTGAATGAAACCTCACCACAATCCTAAGAAGTAGGGTGCTGCTAACTTTAGCAAAGTATGATCTTGGATGTTCTCATATATCTGCAAAGTTAAGTGTGGTGGTACAGACCTGTAGTCCTAGTTACTCTGGAGGATTGTGATCACTTGAACATAGGAGTTCAGAGCCAGTTTGTTTCAATATAGTGACATGATATTTCAGAACACACACACACACACACACATGCACACACACAAAAGAAGGGGAAGAAGAAGCAGAGAGAGGAGGAGGAGGAGAAAGAAAGAAAAGGAGAAGGAGAAAGAGAAGAAGCAAAAGGAAAAAGAGGAAAATGGGAAGGAGGGGAAGAAGGAAAAGGAGAGAAAGAGAAAGAAAGAAAGAAAGAAAGAAAGAAAGAAAGAAAGAAAGAAAGAAAGAAAGAAAGAAAGAAAGAAAAGAGAAAAAGCAAGTTTGCATTGGTGAGTTGAGACCAGCTTTCTCTATACTCATATTCAGGCCTCTCTTATAGGTGCTAATGCACATCCCCTACACTATGGTGTATTTTCTTTATGATTAAATGCCTAATATGTCATACCAGATGCACATTCAACGTTGAGGGATTTCCTTGCATGCACTGGTGCTACTTTTCCCACTGCATGTTCTTCATTGACTAAACAATCTACAAACGTCTGCCTATGCCTAATGATCTCCATCTGGAGATGACCCTTTCTTGAAGCAGGGAAATTTAGAAGCTTTCAAATATGCAGGTTTACTAAAGGTGAAAAGCCTCAGAGTTCAAATTACAAATCTTCAAGCAAAACATCATAATAGAAGTTCTTACACGGTACACTTGAGCACTCAGATGGTGTAATGAATAACACCTAGCAGTATCAAAGAAAGATTCCAGGAGCTAGATACTTAACTTAGTGGTAGAGTGCAAGTACAGCATGTGCTAGGCCTTAACTCAATGTTCAGCACCACCAAAAAGAAGGAGGAAGGGAGGGGGAGAGGAAAAAGGGTGGAGAAGAGAGAAGCGGGAGGTGAAGGGGATGAGAAGAGAGCTTCTAGCACAGATGGGGTGAAGTGAAGAAGAGGCATCTGACATTTCAAGCTGAAAAAAAAAACAGAAACAGGCACAATACTTAATAGCTTTACTATGATTAAAAAAAAAGGTTTTACTTGATCCCACAAAGCTAGAGCAGTCTTGGTGTGTAAAAAGTTGAAGGTGAGCCTGGAAAGGGAGTTAGGATTGGGCCAGGTACCTATGGTACATTCCTACATGCTGTACTAAAGACTTTAGAATTTTTTTATGTTTCCATAACTGGAAAACACTTGCAGCCAGTTAAATGCCTCCTCAAAATGGTTAACTAGATTTTGACATAGTCATTGGATAGAATTATATAAAGCCATTGAAATGTTCTTTTTAAAATCTAGATAACATTTATCTGAGCTTTTAGTAATATGTTAAGTAGGGAAAAGGAAGTTTTTTTTATACATAATGATTATACCATAGAAAACTAAGGTACAAAGACAAGATGTGACAAGAAATACAAATAATAATTGCTATGTTAAAGTGGTGGGTATATGAATGATTTTTTCCTCTATTTGCCACTGTCATATGTCATGGAGTGCTTTACCAAAAGGAAAAATATAAAAATAAGAACCACTCTTCTTTCAATTCCATATTTCTTTCTCCTTCTTCCTTCTGCTTGCCTACTCTCTCCCATCAAAAGCTATTTGGATCTACCACCTGTAAATGCTATCTTTAACAACCCATGAGAGTTCTCACAAAAGAATGAGGAGCTGCTCACAGAAGCAAGATCCTTAATGTTACAGAGACCATCCCAGCTCAATTCTGGGAAAGAAATTTGCTCCAAACAGCACTGACCAGTTCTACCCAACTAAGCCTTCTCTGGTTAAAGTGCCCTAGGAACTTGTCCCTATAAGAAGGAACACAGATGCCAAAACTTCTATCTTAGCCTTCTTCCAGAGGACTCAAGAATAGGTGAGGCTCATGTTAATGGCCAACTACAAGATGACTGAGCTACAGCCTGAGATCTATGATATTAGCACTGGACAAAACAAGAGGAGGAAGTAGAGTAAAAACAGATCCAGTTAAATGTACATATAACATCCTTAAGAACTTGCTTATGCCTTATCAGCCTAGGAGGAGTGGAAAATTCAGAATTCCCTCTCTTTTGATCTATACATCGAACATCACCTTCACAAAATGGAGGATCAGTTAAAAACCTAACACTAAGCACTAAGTGTATATCCAACTGCCTGGCTAGAAATGCTTTCCCCTTGCTCAGTCCAAGCCCACATCACCAAGCTCTCCTTATCCAAAGACAACATAGACACCAGTGACTCAGACGGAGGAAGAGAAGGGGAGCTTAGCAATTTAAGACTCAACCAGAAGTAAATTTATAGCCCCAAGGAGAAGGATGTTGTTGGGGGAGGGGTAGAGGAAATCAGATCTGATTTACACTCAGTTTTGGTTTGTTTCTTGGCTTTCCTTGATGAAACAATGACCAATCCAAGGGTCTTCTATTCTTTCTGGAGTCACCAGTGACCAAAAATAGCCAGCAACTGTAATCTGCCAGCTGGACTCCAAGGCCTCACCCAAGGCACTCAGTTAAGAGTTATTTCTTCAAACCAGAGTCCCCATGGTGAGCTCTGTGGTAGCTCCAGAGCACAGGTTACTAAAATAGAGGGGAATGCTCACATATGGATAGCTGAGAAAGATGTGAGGATACAGTATTCTCAGTGCCATTCTAAATGGAAGACAGCAACTTATCCAGTCAGTGCTCTAGAGCTGTCATAATCATTCCAACCAATATATACTATCCTTTTAAAAACTCAGTACAATAATCAGGATATCAGAAAAAGACAATTCTCTATTTCACATGCAAAGAAACTAAGGCTTATAAAAATGCATTGTGCAAGGTCACAACGGCAGAGACTAAAAATCAGATGTGATCCAGTGCACTATTATTTGCATTGCATCATTTCTGTTAAAAGGCATTAAAAAGAAACCCAGACAAGTGCCTCAAGCTTAAAGTATCAAAAGCTCATTTCCTTAACTGAAAAAGGGAGGGAAAGGTCCTTTATTTCAGCCCACTCAGAAAAGCCAAGTGAAAATGCTATTCATATAACAGGCACATGCCAAGAGCTGGACTTACCAAAGGGAAGGCTTTGCCTACCCTAAGCAATAGTTTTTGATCCTTACTGCCCTAACTTCATCTCAACCCCATACACTGAGCTTCTGAGGCCAAACAAGATCACTCCTAGGCTGTCAGAGATCCATGTAAGAAGTTAGAGAAGGATCAGTCAGGATCAAAAGGACAAGAAAGCAGGGTGGAGAAATCACAATCATTCCAGAGCTCTCTCATCTTTTTCTCTTTTTCCCTACTACTCCCCACATTAGGGCTCCAATCCAGGAATTTACAGGTAGCATCTCATCGGGGTACTAGCTGAGATAAAGGGGATATTTCAGAGGAGAGAAAATAGCCAAATAAGGCAGACTTGACTGGTAATAAACCATCAGGAAAGATTCCAGAATCTGACGTCCCAGGGAGGAAGCCTTTAGTCATCGGTTTCCTCTGGCAACTGGCCTAAGGCCAGGTGGCAAACTCTCAACCTTAGGAAAAGGCCAAGTATATGCCAGAGAAAAGCAACCAGGCTAGATTCTCCCTGAACCCACATCAGGCCCTCCTAGAGCAGCTCTCCAAGTACCCAAACCAAAGAGGAGTAATATAACTGAAGTAAAATGTCTAATGTTTTTACCTGAGTGTGTTAGATCCGCCATGGCCAAAGCACCAAGGGGAATAATGAACCTGGAGCAGAGAGCTCTGCTCTACTGCTTTTACATATTTCTTATTATACTGATATTTTCAGTTGAGGAAAGGGAAAATCCAAAACAAAGAGGCCATGTGACTTTTGCTTAAAAGAACTTCTGTGGGTTAGTCAGTCTCTCACAAGTATCTACAAAGATGTCTGAAGAACGGTTTAGCTTACTTTAAACCCTTGAAGAGAGCAAAGACTTATACAATTTAACTAATGACACCCATACTGGCTGTTACCTTGGCACTCAATCTCCAACTCCACACCACAGATTAGTCAACCTTGGTTAAAGATTACAAAAAGTAAGAAACAACCTCTTGGTATATTTCAAACACCCAAATTGAGATTTCTGAAAAAGGACTACAGCAGGGGTAGGGAATATTAGAACATAAAAATAAGATCAGAAAGTATCTGAACATACTTAGCTTGAGAAAAATAGGACTTCAGCTATTTAGGGAGTCTAGAAGTAAAGGGAGAGAATAAAAAGCTGATCAATCCTGAGAGATAGGGGTTGGTCCCCCTTTCCTCCTCCTAGGCCTAGCACCTGTTATTTATCAAATATATACCAGGAAAGATTTTTTTCAGGATTATACTTTTTTTATAACCAAATGCTCACATCTCAAATCTTCCCTCATTTGGTCTTGATCAATATCCTGATCACACAAAGTATATATCAAATTTCCACAAGTAAAAGAGTGGCCAAATATGGGACTAAACATAGGCCTTCAGAGTAAATAATCCTAAAAGCTTTTTGGCAAAACAGTACTACTAAATAAGCACAGAGCCATTCACCATTCCAGTAGGCTAGGAGCTATGCCAACACTTAGGCCACCACAAGTCAATTGAAAGGAACATGAGATCTGGTATGTTTGACATCAGGCAGGCCAAAGAACTATACTTGAAAAATAATAAAAAAGATCCTTTTCTCCAAGTTCAAGGTATAGCAAGATTATGGCTAGAAAATGCCATATTCCTCCAATTATGATACCACCTCACTGAGAACTCTTTATTCCAACCCCACCTTTTCCTAAATACCTATTCTCATAGTAAAACCACTGGGAAAACTGAAGGCTGCTTCTAGGCTGCTGACCTATGAAGTGTCTTCACTAATTCCTGTTACTTGGTTTAGCATATATGAAAGTGTGAAGGATGGAGCCTTTTACATCTCTACTAGGGTAACAAAGACATCTTTAAAATTTAATTCACTTAGTTCTGGAAAATTCAAGGTACTGTACAGAAGCCCTTTCAAAAGATTTGCCATGTAATAAAGGACTATTTGCTCCAACTGACCCTGGGAAAAACATGTATGATCTATGTACACAGGGATATCTCTGTGGCTCCCCTTGAAACAATCACCACCTCAAGCCTTTCTTCATCTCAGATTAATTCACTCTCAAGAGAGCACTGACCTAGTGTCTTCTAGTTTACACTCCTGTACCAAAACTACATCATTTTCCACCCAAAATAGCCACTGCTCCCAAGTGTACACAGGCTTTAAGGCCCTGTTAATGTCCCAGTAAGTTCCCTCCTTGTAAAATATAGAAAATGTCATGCATCTATTTTTTCAAACTGTTTTGAAGTGAGTTTGCCCTAAATTCCTAATAAAACTGAAGCTTTTTGAAGGCAGAAATTGTTTTCCATTCAGTTATACCTTTTGTAGTATTTAAATAGTACATAGTAACTTCAATAAATGATGATAATGAAGTTTCCTGCCCTTTTCTTACCTATCCCACCTAAAATAGAATTGGGCATGTGAATAATAAATTCATTAATGATAATTCATCAATAGTAAATTTTATCCATATTATTTCAATATATATTTATAAAATTATATCAATAACTTGAATAGTATTAGATGCTAGACACAATTGTAAGCACTTTATATGAATTGCCTCAACCCTCATAACAACCCTATGAGATTAGATAGCAGTATTATCCTCACTTTGCAATTGAGGAAGTTGTAGCTTAAAATGGACGTGGTAGTGCACACATAATTCCAGCTACTCAGAAGGCTGTAACAGGAGGATCACTTGTACCCATGAGTTTGACCCTAGCCCAGAAAACACAGGAAGACCTCATCTCAAACAAGAAAAGAAAAGAAAAGAAAAGAAAAGAAAAGAAAAGAAAAGAAAAGAAAAGAAAAGAAGTCAGTTCTGGGTGAAGAGAAAAGAATCACTCACCCCTCCCCATAAAAATAGCTAAGAACAAAGGGCCCATGGGTTCTCCATATTTCCAGAGTTGTCACCTTGATTTTTTCTTATAAAGGTAGCTGTCTTCTCCTTTATTCCTCTTTTTTCTCTTTATAAATAAAATGTCTTCCTTTCATTCAACTTTGTCCCTCTAATTCATTATTGGAGCAGAGTTATGATCATGGTAGAATGCAGACAACAGAGCTGCAGTGCTCATCTCCCAGATACAACAGAAGGAAGGAAGGAAGGAAGGAAAAAAGGAGAGGAGAGAGAAAAGAGTTAATTAACTTGCCCAGGGTTACACAACTAGTTGGTCACAGAGCTTGAATTTGACGCTAAGCAGTCTTGTTCTGAGTGTGTCCTTTTCAGTACAACTGCATTCCCTATGAAGGCCTGAAAAGTCCTTTTTTTCACTAGCTACCTGCCCATATTTGGCCTACCAAGTACCTACAAGTGAGTGGTTAAGAGTTGAGGCCAAGAGACTCCAGTTTGCATTCAAATGGTTGCAATGGCTTCATTTATTATCACCAAATTGGAAAGGAAAACACCATAATGCTCTAACTCAAAGGACTGGTCAAGTTGGAACACTGAGTCAGAACTCAAAGAGGTCAGAGTGCAAATTCTAAAAGGGCAAAGTGAAAACAAAGAATTTGTGTGACAGACAGGAAGAGAAGAAAATCATTCTGAGACCCAAGACCTAAGTCACTCACTGAAACCTGCTACAACAGAAGTTAATTAGGGGAACTCCATACAGACATCATGTTAAATGTAATCACAATGAATCAATTCTCTGGAAGCTTTTGTCCCCTAAGTGAAAAGAGTTATTCTTCCAAGGTAGACAAGCCCAGTATCAAAGCTATTGATCTCTGACTTGGGCAGTTAAGAAATTCAAGTCTCCCTACCCTTTTTTGTTGCCAAATAGTTATTGAATCCAGGGCCCTTCTGCATGCTAGGAAAATGCTCTACCACTGTGATACATCCCCAGCCCTTTATTTATTATTTTATTTTATTTTATTTCATTTCCCTTTATTTTACTTGCTTTACTTTATAACAAAGTCTCACTAAATTGTCCAGTCTGGCCTCAAATTTGTGGGATTACAGGTGTGCATCATGACACTCACCTTGGAATTTTCCTTCCAATGCTATTACCCTTTCATAAACCCTAACAAGTTGACTAATCTCTCTGGCTATGAATAAAGGAATTAAATAACCCTACTCACTAAAGACTCTTTGGACTGCAAGGTCTAAACTGAAGCAGGAAAACACAGGTCTGTTCTGCTTGCCTCCCTTCAGCCCACACAGATGTCTTCTGTCACCCTCCACAGCCTAAGCAGAATACCTTCCTAGAAAGTACGACAAGGAATTCCCAAGATGGGACCACAGAAGGACCATTTCCATAAAAAGAAGCATCTGAGGTCAGTTCTATGCATGTGGAACTTGCTCTTCCCATGACCATAACTCCAATGTTAAGTTATCCCCAGCATAGAGAGAGAAAACATTGAGCACCCTGTATGGAGTACCACTTAGAAGGCAGGCATCCAAAGTTCTTCCTGTACACTAGAGTTCAGGCAAGTTGGATTTAGTCCTGGTGCTATTAGAAATTTATTCAAATCTCTTCCCTTTTTTGATTATGGTGTCCTCATAGAAGGCAATAAAGGCTAACTGGGCATTGTGGAGTATACCTAAAGTCTCAGCATTTCAGAAGGCTCAGGCAGGAGGATCAAAAGTTCAATCCTGCCTGGGCAACTCAACAAGACCCTGAGTCAAAATAAAATAAAAATTAAAAGGTCTGCAGATGTAGCTCAGGTTGAAAGCACTGGGTTCAATCCTCAGATAAGGAAAAAAGAGGAGAGGAAGGGGAAGAGGAAGAGGAAAGGGAAAGGGAAGGGGATGGAAGTGGAGGGGAGGAGAGGAGAAAGAAGGGAAGGGAAGGGAAGGGAAGGGAAGGGAAGGGAAGGGAAGGGAAGGGAAGGGAAGGGAAGGG